>CM053037.1:4974797-5057297 GCA_028564925.1 Lithobates sylvaticus
AGTCAAAAAATGTAAATGCCACACAAAAGAATAAGTCCAAAGAAAGTGGGGATTCTATTCCAAACTTAGGATCCAATGCGTTTCAGGGGTCATAAAGCTCCCCCTTCATCAGGGTCACAACATACCATAAAACTTAAAACATGTCATTGGACTTAATTAAAAAAGTTAAAAAGGTTTAAAAAAAAATAAAAAAAAAATCACAAATCACATATAATTAATAACCACAATGGTGGTACTGGTATCCCTGTACCGTGTCAAACCAGTAGACACATGCACGTTTATACAAGAGGTTTAGAGGTTTTGAAAATATATGGATTGGTAAACCTATTACGGTAACTTTTTATTAAGTCTAATTACATGTTTTATGTTATGTTGTTTTTCTGATGAAGGGGGAGCTGTCTGGCGACGAAACACGTCGGGGTGGGCTGGGCTGACATCAATTCAAAATAAGTTTGGGATATAAAAATCACACTTTTTTTCGACCCTAAAAACTTTTGTATGACACTTCCATTTATAGACTTCAAATATTGCATTCATTTTGCAATGGGCTGTGCAGACAATTGACCCTATTTGGGAGAAGAAGGAGACGAAGGGGCAGTGGCGGCCCATCCATAGAGGGTGCAGAGGGTCCCCTATACATGCATCCGGCCCCCTGATCTACATATCAGGCTGCCAGACTATGGATTCCTATGGGGTGGTGGGTGTATTTGGAAGCACGTGATTAGAGCCAGACTATGGATTCCTATGGGGTGGTGGGTGTATTTGGAAGCACGTGATTAGAGCCAGAGGCTTCAAAAAAGGGTGGGCTCGGGGCACAGAGCTCCGAGCCCACCCAGTTGTGTGACGATAGCGAATGCATTTTCACCATTTTCACTCTAAAAGTTCCTTCCCACCGATCAGGAGGCAGGTCGTGGGACCTGTTTCCTGACTGGCCAAAGCATCAGGCGATCCTATTGGATGCCTAGCGCTTAGGCGGAAGAGAGTGGAGAAACACGGCGGAGGAAGTTGCTGAAGGAGCAAACACTGGAGCCGCTGCCCGCACCCCGCCGCTCGTATGGTGGGCGGACCATGCTGGAGGACACCACAGCCCGCCACCTAGTTCAGGTAAGTGCTGAACCGCTGGCCACCCGGGCTGGGGGGGTAGTAGTGCCACGCCGTTGGCCACCCGGGGGGGGGTGTTAGTGCCGTGCCGCCGGAGGGGGTGGTAGTGCCACACTGCCAGACGCTATTCCGAAGGAGACAAGGGAGGAAAAAGGAGAGGGAGAGTAAAAAAGGAGAGGGAGAGTAAAAAAGGAGAGAGAGAGGAATAACAAGAAAAAGAAGAACAAGATCGAGAAGAAGAAAAAGAAGAAAAAGAAGAACAACAACGAGAAGAAGAAAAAGAAGAAAAAGAACGAGAAGAAGAAAAAGAAGAAAAAGAATGAGAAGAAGAAAAAGAAGAACAAGAACGAGAAGAAGAAAAAGAACGAGAAGAAGAAAAAAAAAAAAAAAAAAGAAGAAGAAGAAAAAGAAGAACAAGAACGAGAAGAAGAAAAAGAATGAGAAGAAGAAAAAGAAGAACAAGAACGAGAAGAAAAAGAAGAACAAGAACGAGAAGAAGAAAAAGAAGAACAAGAACGAAAAGAAAAAAAAAAGAACAAGAACGAGAAGAAGAAAAAAAAAAAAAAGAACAAGAACGAGAAGAAGAAAAAAAACGAGAAGAAGAAAAAAAAAAAAAGAAGAAGAAGAAAAAGAAGAACAAGAACGAGAAGAAGAAAAAGAATGAGAAGAAGAAAAAGAAGAACAAGAACGAGAAGAAAAAGAAGAACAAGAACGAAAAGAAAAAAAAAGAACAAGAACGAGAAGAAGAAAAAAAAAAAGAACAAGAACGAGAAGAAGAAAAAAAAGAACAAGAACGAGAAGAAGAAAAAAGAAGAACAAAAACGAGAAGAAGAAAAAAAAAAAAAAGAACGAGAAGAAGAAAAAGAACGAGAAGAAGAAAAAGAACGAGAAGAAGAAAAAGAAGAACAAGAACGAGAGGAAGAAAAAGAAGAACGAGAAGAAGAAAAAGAAGAACAAGAAGAACAAGAAGAAAATAAAAAAGAAAAAGAACGAGAAGAAGAAAAAGAAGAACGAGAAGAAGAAAAAAAAAAAGAACAAGAACGAGAAGAAGAAAAAGAACGAGAAGAAGAAAAAGAACGAGAAGAAGAAAAAGAATGAGAAGAAGAAAAAGAAGAACAAGAACAAAAAGAATTAAAAGAACGAGAAGAAGAAAAAGAATGAAAAGAAGAAAAAGAAGAACAAGAACGAGGATGAGGAGGATGAGGGGGAGGAGGAGGAAAAAGGAGAAGGAAAAAAGGGGAAGGAAAAAGGAGAAAAAAAAAAAAAAAAAGGAAAAAAGGAGAAGGAGTAGGAAAATGAAAAGGAGTGTCTAGGGGTGTCAAAAATCCTTGCACCAGCCCTGATGAAGCAGATGCAAGGGGCTGTATCAGTATCTCCGGAACAGAAGCAACTAAGAATCTGTAGTGAAGTATGCTAAAATCCTTGCAGTGCACCTTGCAGCTCCTGAAATGTTTAATGACATATCTGACAGAGAGGATGAAGGGCCTTGGCTTCCTGACCAGCCTGGAATTTGGGAGCTGCCCGTATATTTCTCCGGCCAGGGAAAAAACAAAAACCTTTCCTTACTTTTGGTCCCACCACAAGCAGTGGATTTGACAAACTCTCTGTCTTCCAGTAATTGGCTGGTCTCTAACGAGACGTTATTTATGTTCTCTAAGAAGAAAAGAAGCCGAGGTGGGCGTTGCGGGCGTTGAAGACTTTGCTATCTCCTCTTTTTAATTTGGAAGATCCTCCCTGCCCCGCTTTTTGGCGAGCGCTCAGTTTTTAATTTAGGCTCCCCGCGTCACACATTAACGCCGGCACGGCTTAATTTGCTATCATTGTGCGCGGCACAATCTCGCCGCCACATAAAAGAGCGGTATTTGCTGGAGATTAATAATTATTCCTTTCAAAAGGGAAAACAGAGGTTTTTTTTTTGTATGTTCAGCCTGAGCCTGCCAGACGCACAAAAGGCGCCGGCGTACTGTGTCTGAATGTGGCGTGATTGAGGCTGAGCGTTCAAACGCTCCGTGGAAAATAAAATGCCGCTTTGAACGGTGCCGGCAAGCCAGGAAAAGTGAATTACAGGGATAAAAAAGGGGCTAATTAACGCAGACCCATCATTAGGGTTTTAACGAGTTCTGGCAGCATAGAGGGCGGCAAACTGCTGCTGAAGGAAAAACCTGACGGGAGACGAGACAAGAAAATACGTGAATATTATATGATGAGACATTTGTGGGTGTCAGTGCCCAATAAAAACTGCAATGTTTTGGATGGAGCTGACCCTTAACCACTTCGGCCCCGGAAGATTTTACCCCCCTTCCTGACCAGAGCACTTTTTGCGATTTGGCACTGCGTCGTTTTAACTGACAATTGCGCGGCCGTGCGACATTGCACCCAAACAAAATTGACGTCCTTTTTTTTCCCACAAATAGAGCTTTCTTTTGGTGGTATTTGATCACCTCTGCGGTTTTTAATTTTTGCGCTATAAACAAAAAAAAAAAAAAGTCACAATTTTGAAAAAAAAATATATAGTCTTTACTTTTTGCTATAATAAAAATCCCCCCAAAAATATATAAAAAAACGATTTTTTTCCTCAGTTTGGGGCCGATACGTATTCTTCTACATAGTTTTTGGTAAAAAAAATTGCAATAAGCTTATATTGATTGGTTTGCGCAAAAGTTATAGCGTCTACAAAATAGGGGATATTTTTATGGCATTTTTACTATAATTTTTTTTTTTTATTAGTAATGGCGGCGATCAGCGATTTTTATCATGACTACGACATTATGGCTGACACATCGGACACTTTTGACACTATTTTTGGACCATTGTCATTTATACAGCGATCAGTGCTATACAAATGCCCCGATTACGGTGTAAATGACACTGGCAGTAAAGGGGTTAGACACTAGGGGGCGATCAAGGGGTTTAGTGTGTCCTGGGGAGTGATTCTAACTGTGGGGGGGGTGGGCTACCTAGGACATGACAGCGATCACTGCTCCCGGCGACAGGGTGCAGTAGGTCTCTGTCTTGTCACTAGGCAGAACGGCATCTCCCTGTTCTTCCTCTCCACACCACAATCGCGGGCTGCCGGAGAACATCGAGTTCCTGGGACACGCTCCTGCGGCGCGCCCGATAGGCGGCAAATTTAAAGAGATGTACCTGTACGCCCATTTGCCTGCCTGTGCCATTCTGCCGACGTATATCTGTGTGCTTCAGTCGGCAAGCGGTTAAAGTATTCTTAAAGGCTGAAGGTTGCATTCTATGCATGAAGGTAAAAAACCCTTGTGTGCTGCTCCCCCCCTCCCTCAGCCCCCTCTAAAACTCACCTGAGCCCCCTCTTTATCCAACGATCTGCATAAGAGCCTCGGCTGTCCCGGGACGCTCTCTCTCCTCAGCGGCTGAGCCATTGGCTCCCACTGCTGTCAATCACAGCCAGTGAGCCATTGAGGAGCGAGCGGGGGCAGGGCTGAGCCATGGTTCTGTGTGTCTTATGGAGGCACAGCGCGGGGCTCATAAGCGAGCATGCACCAGTGCCCCTATAGCAAGCGGCTTGCTAGTGGGGGCACTGGTCGAGGAGGAGGAGGAGGAGCCAGGAGCGCCGTGGGGGGGGGGGGACCAGAGAAGAAGAGGATCGGGGCTGCTCTGTGCAAAATCATTACACAGAGCAGGCAAGTATAACATTTGTTATTTAAGGAAAAAAAAAAAAAAGCAGAAGAGTGTAGTCACATGGGAATTGTTAGTACTGCATTGGACACTTGAAGGATAACTCCACTTATAGAAAAAAAATATTAAAAACTATTAAATGAAATAATTATTAACAGCTACACAAGACATGTTATAATATAAAGTGGTTGTAAAGGCTGAAGATCATTTGAAGCATGAAGGAAATAAAAACCTTCAGCGTGCAGCGCTCCCCTCAGCCCCCCAATACTTACCTGAACCCCATCTCGATCCAGCAATGTGCAGGAGAGAAGTGGCCCTCCCGGGTCTCTCCCTCCTCATTGGCTGAGATGCAGCAGCAGGAGCCAGTGAGGAGGTGACGGGGGGGCGGGGCTGAACCGTGCTCTGTGTGTCTTATGGGCACAGAAAGTGGGGCCTCGGAGTGAGCATGCACAAGTGCCCCCCCCCCCAATAGCAAGCCACTTGCTATGGGGGCACTCAGCAGGGGGAGGGGCCCAGTGCGCCGACGGGGGGGGGGGACCTGCAAAAAGGGGGGACTGGGGCTACTCTGTGCAAAACCATTACAGAGCAGGTAACTAGAACATGCTTGTTATTATAAAAAAAATGCCTTTACAAACACTTTAACCCCATCCTGCCGACCGCCACCCGGCCCTTTAAAGGGAAACAAACAACTATTTCTTATTTCTTAAATAACTTACTTATATGGCGGCGAGGTGGCACTGCTGCGCGCCAGATCACGTACCCAGAACTCGATCCAACACTTCCAGGTAGGGGGCGTGCATGCTCCTCGTTCCAGCTTCCTGAGGGAAGAGCCGAGGCCGTTGCGTCTCCTCCCGGCCGAACAGGAAGTGAGACCTGATTGGCGACCCTGGCCAGTCAGGTCTCAGGACCCCCTTCCTGATTGGCCGGCAGGAGAAGCAGGAAGACATTAGCGAATAATAACTCGCTAATGTCACCCAACTGGGTGGGCTCAGGGTGCGGTGATCTGCCCCCCGAGCACACCCTTTTTTGAAGCCAATAAAAAAAAAAAACCCATTGAAATCCATGCGTCTGGTGCCCTGCATTAGAGGCCGGGTGCATGGATTAGGGGGTGTGTCACCCCTGTGCCCCTAATGGAGCAGCCACCACTGCCCCTGACCATCTGATCCGCCAGACAGATGGGGAATAGATCCCCCCTCTGTTTTTGGCTGACAGGACGAAATCGGCTGGAGGCGGGTGTCAACGGACAGGAAAGGGTGGGACAAATTTAGATGAGGTGGGGGGGGGGGGGGGGGGCCCGATTTTAGTCTTGCCTAGGGCAGCACAAAACCAAAATACACCACTGTGTTGGAGGGCTTAACTGCTTGCCGCTTGCTAGGACACGCCGTGACCCCCATCTCTGTAAAGAGCCATGGCTATTTAACCATGTGATCGGCTGTGTCCAATCACAGCCGGTCACATGTAAACACGGAAATGCCGGTAAATCGTCTCTCATTGCCTCACACTGACAGAGTGTGCCGAGGAGAGCCGATCAGCGGCATCACCATGCAGGGGACATCGATACATGTAATCAGGGCACTGATCATCAGTGCCCTGATTACAATAAAACGCCACCAGTGCCAGCAATCTGTGCCCACCAGTGCCAGCAATCAGTGCCCATTAGTGATGCCAGTCAGTGCTGGCTATCAGTTGCGCCTACCAGTGCTGCCTATGAATGCCCATCATTGCTGCCCATCAGTGCTCAACAGTGCCGCCTATCAGTGCCCACCAGTGCCACCCATCAGTGCCAACCAGTGCCACATATCAATGCTCATAAGGGCGGCATATTAGTGCCTCCTCACCAGTGCCACCTAATAAGTGCCCATTAGACATGTGCGCCGTCAATAAATTTGTTTTGTTTTGTTCCGTTTTGTATTAGCCGTTAATTCGTGTCCGAAATTCTATTTGGATTTGTACGAAATACGAATTTTCGTTAGGTTCGTTAACTTTTCGTAACAATTTGTTATGATGAATTTATCATTATGAGGGGCTCCCAACATCCCTGTGCTGTGATGACTTCCAGGGTTTTTAATTTCATCATAACGAATAATCGTAATTAATTAATTAATCGTAATTAACGAACATTCTTATTTTGTCCGATTCTGAATCTCCCATCGACTTCCAGTACCAGTCTCTCCCACTCCCATATTAAAAAAGGTAATTTTCCCAACCCTCACTCAGCAGAAGAAAAACCTCTGATTGGTCAGCAAAACACTATTCACTATTCTGTAACGGAATTTGGATCCGAAATTCGTAAACGAAAATTACGTACAAAATTTGGAAGCACAGCAATTCGTATTTCGGATCCTCCCGAATGTACGGAAATTCGTACGAATTTTCGATTTGCACTAAACTAATCGCACATGTCTAGTGCCCATAAGTGCCACCTCATCGGTCCCTATAAGTGCCACCTCATCAGTGCCCATCAGTGTCGTCTTATCAGCGCACATCGGTGAAAGGAGAAAATTTTGTTACCGTATATACTCGAGTATAGGCCGAACCGAATATAAGCCGAGGCACCTAATTTTACCACAAAAAAATGGGAAAACTTATTGACCCCAGTATAAGCCTACGGTGAGAAATGCGCAGCTACTGTAAGTGGAAAAGAGGGTCAATAATGCCCATTTTCAGCCTCACTGTGCCCATTTGCAGCCATCGGTCCAACAAACTTCAAACTTGGTAGTTAAGGGTTCCTAGATGTCCCCTATCTGCAGCCAAATTTGGAAATAACATTGCTGCAGATGGACACAGTTGACCGACTTTGGGCCCCCGTTTCTCGGGGCCAATTGGTGCCAGGAACCCCAAATTTGGTGTGCTAACTCAGTGTAACTCGCACTACATATCCAAGATGGGGTTCCTCTTTCCAAGTGGCCCCGAGATACGGGGCCCCAAAGTCGGTTCAGAAAATGTCAAGCACTTTTCTGCAGAAGAGAATGACATTTTCCAAACCGACTTTGAGGCCCCGTATCTCGGGGCCACTAAGGGCTAGGAACCCCATCTTGGGAATATTGTAGTGTTGGTTCCACTGGATTTGCACACCAAATTTAGGGTTCTTAGTACCAAGTGGCCTCAAAATACGGGGCCCCAAATCCGGGTCGGAAAATGTCATTCTCTGCTGCAGAAAAGTGCTTGACTCGAGTATAAGCCGAGGGGGGCATTTTCAGCACACAAAAAAATTGCTTAAAAACTCGGCTTATACTCGAGTATATACGGTATTTACAAAATGTACTGACAGAAACTAAGAAACCCTTTTTTTTTGGGGGGGGGGGGGGGAATAAAAAAGCCAGCAGTGATTAAATACCACCAAAAGAAATCTCTATTTGTGTGAAGAAAATAACAATGTCACATGGTTACAGTGTAGCATGACTGTGCGATTGTCAAAGTGTGACAGCGCTGAAAGCTGAAAATTGGCCTGGGCAGGAAGGGGGTGAAAAGTGCCCGGGAGGCAAGTGGTTAAAGAAAAAAAAAAAAGAACAAAAAAAAGAAGGAGGCTTCAGATCAGAAGACGTTGGCCTTACAAATGAAGATATAAAGTTGCGGTGTCTTGTGCCAAGCACTGGACGTTCTCTGCACACATCACAGAACCCACATTAGGTCCTCTCCGCGGGGCACCGGTCTGGTCCGGAGATTTACCATATTCCACGCAGTGGGGATGGATATGGAATTTTTCATAAGCCCCGATGACTTATTAAACAGGTTTGCATCTGCTGCGTTTGCCTGTTTGAATACATTGCGCTATTTGTTTTTGTGTTGGGAGGCATGTCGTATCTCTTCCATTATTTATGACAAGCGCCGGGCTCTGGCGAAGTAATTATAGCGTATTTCAAGCTCTGCGATTCCGGAATATCTTCCTCTAAATTAAAGCGCCGACGTCTCCTGCATACAGAAAAAGGAAGTTGACTGGACACCTTTTAGCAGATCGCTTACATGAAGAAAAAATAAAAAACTTTTTTCTAGCGGCGTAAGAAGACGAGAGCGGCGCTCCGAGAGCCGCTAAGCAGACCATTAATTGGATGGCGGCTGACAGCAGCTTGAGAAGCCGTTAAATCTTTTATTCGCCGGTGAAGGTAGATCTGGAAGAGGTTTTTTTTCCGGCTGATTAATAAGGAAGGAATTGGTCTCAGAACTTGCTTCCTCCTGACGGATAATTTATCGAGAGAAAAATATGGTGGAATGATTTGCTTCTGCCGACTCCGACCGAGATGCGGCGCAGCGAGGAGACTCGGCGAGGAGCCACCTGGGCTCGCTAAAACCCTTTTTTTTATGGGCTGGCTGAGCGGCCCGTCAGTAGATAAATCAGTTGATGGAACTTACTGACACGCCAACGGTAAACACCGGGCCTCATATATCAGAGTGTGTGAAATAAGTACTGTCTGTGTCAGGGGCGGACTGACAACTCATGGGGCCCCGGGCAATAGGAGATTATGGGGCCACAAAGTATACACACACAGTATACAATCACATGTACACACAGTGTACACACACACACACACACACACACACACACAGTATACACACAGTATACACAGACATGTTTCTATTGGCTGAGAAGGTACTGGAGAGGTGGGGCAGCTATAATCTCTGGATTTTTAGACCAAAAAGATGTCGGTAAGGGACATTTCAGAAACAGATATTTAAAAAAACACAGATTTTTACATACTGTCCCTGGTCCGGGGCCCTCAGGAAGTGCCCGAGTGGCCGAACGGTCAGTCCACCCCTGGTCTGTGTACTCCTCTGCCTATTTGTAGATGTCAATGATGGTGGAAACAGGAAAACAGAAAAAGGGGAGGTCTTAGTTGCAAAACTTTATTTTTTGCATTTTTGCTTTTTTTTTTATTTTTTATTTAGCAATAAAGTTAAAGAAAATCTACAAGTGTAAAAACAAACCCCCATCACATGATAAAGTAGTCGTTTCCATTGAAATTCTTTGATTAAACTAGACAAAGACTAGTGAGTAAGGTAAGAGGCTCCAACATTGTAACTTTGTAGCGAGTCACAAGGTGAGAGGCTGCAACATTGTAACTTTGTAGAGAGTCACAAGGTGAGAGGCTGCAACATTGTAACTTTGTAGAGAGTCACAAGGTGAGAGGCTACAACATTGTAACTTTAAAAAAAGGCTATATTGAAAGTCTGCAGCTGGGGCGGATCTGTTCCATCTCTGAGTCGGCATCTCAGTCCAGGAAGTATTTGGTGACCCTGGATGATAAACAGAGATGAGGCCATCATAAGGCGAGAAGCTGCACCAACCCCAAAACAAATGACAGATCGATCACCCGTGTAAGAAATCTACAATCACCTCCATCTGCAAAGGAACATAAAAAAGGTACAAAAATGCACAAAACACCAATACAAGAACCAGTTCTGCCGCCTGTAAATCCTCCATTTCTGGATATGAGAAGTGAAGCGGGGGACCTCACTACTAATCACAAAGGGTGGAGGGGAGGAAAAATAATAGAATAGCTTTTGTCAGATAAATAGTGAAGATTTACTTAAAGAGGGACAGAAGAGTGACAGATGGGCCATGAGATGATGTTGTCATGGTGGCCGCTTTGTCCTGACTGTTCCTTTCCTCCTAAACTGCTCGATGAATAATGACTTGAATGTCAGATCGAGTGTCGGTGTATTATCTTCTCAGCGCACAGTTCCTTGTATTACACATGTCCGTAATTTAATAATCCAATATTTCCTACTCCGCACTCTGCCTGAATAGATTCAGGGCCACCAGGGAGCTGTCTGGCATTATGAGTGGAGCCATAATGGGCCCCTCGTACTAAGTGAAGGCCGCGGTGCAGACGGCGCCCCTCAGAGGAAAATGTGTACAGATTCATCAGAATCAATGGGACTCATCCAGAATGCAGACAGTTGTCTTGGAAATCCAAATCCCAACAAAGAGTGTGCATAGCAGCGGTGTCAACTCTCCTGAGATCGAGGACCTCAAGTGTGGTCCCTGACATCACTGAAGGGCCACTTATAATATTTAATACTACGGAAAGCTATCAGACTGCCGACATGGTACAGGAGATGGTCAAAGACTGAAGACATACTAAGATGGTCAGAGACTGCAGACATACTACAGGAGATGGTCAGAGACTGCAGGCATAGTACAGGAGATGATCAGAGACTGCAGGCATAGTACAGGAGATGGTCAGAGACTGCAGACATAGTACAGGAGATGGTCAGAGACTGCAGGCATAGTACAGGAGATGATCAGAGACTGCAGGCATAGTACAGGAGATGATCAGAGACTGCAGGCATAGTACAGGAGATGATCAGAGACTGCAGACATAGTACAGGAGATGATCAGAGACTGCAGACATAGTACAGGAGATGATCAGAGACTGCAGACATACTACAGGAGATGAACAGAGACTGCAGGCATAGTACAGGAGATGATCAGAGACTGCAGGCATAGTACAGGAGATGATCAGAGACTGCAGACATTACTACAGGAGATGGTCAGAGACTGCAGACATACTACAGGAGATGGTCAGAGACTGCAGACATACTACAGGAGATGGTCAGAGACTGCAGACATATTACAGGAGATGGTCAGAGACTGCAGACATACTACAGGAGATGGTCAGAGACTGCAGACATACTACAGGAGATGGTCAGAGACTGCAGACATACTAAGAAAGATGGTCAGAGACTGCAGACATATTACAGGAGATGGTCAGAGACTGCAGACATACTACAGGAGATGGTCAGAGACTGCAGACATACTAAGAAAGATGGTCAGAGACTGCAGACATACTGTATATGGCCAGCTTAAGGATTTTTCAATGACAAAGAAGGTGGAGTTTATCTAAAAAATGATCGGGTTACTGTATGATGTAACATGTCAGAAATGTAATCTTAGAGACTAGTAAAGATAGTGAAAGGTCTATAGCAGGGGTCGGCAACCTACAGCCCACGGGCCGCCGCTAACTGTACGGCCTGTCAGTGCACGTGATGGATTCATGTGCACCCGGCCCGCGGACATTTTTAGTAAGAGCAGATCGGAGCAGGGAGCTGAATGAGAACATGGGAGAGACACACAGCAGCGCTGATAAGATAGCGGGAGTTATCTGGAGTTATCTTTCCAGGTGACTGGTTGCTAGGTGGTCCTAGCAACCAATCACCAGATTGATAATATGAAAAATGAACTCCGAAAGCTCTTGCTGTATTATCAGCGCTGCTGTGTATCTCTCCTGTGTTCCCATTCAGCTTCCTGCCCCACTCTGCTCTGACTCCCTCTCTGCATGGGGCAAGGTAGGAAAGGGAAGAGCCGCTGGGGTGGGGGGGGGGGCTGTGTAATATGCAGGGGAACTGTGTGATGTGCAGGGGGGCTGTACTGTAATGTAAATGGGTGCAGAGGTGCGGGGCTGTGTAATATAAAGGGGTCCAGAGGTGCCGGGGGCTGTGATTTCTAAAGGGAACCAGAGATGTGGGGCTGTGTAATGTAAAGGGGTCCAGAGGTGCGGGGGCTGTGTAATGTAAAGGGGTCCAGAGGTGCAGGGGGCTGTGTAATGTAAAGGGAACCAGAGGTGCAGGGGGCTGTGTAATGTAAAGGGAACCAGAGTTGCAGGGGCTGTGTAATGTAAAGGGAACCAGAGGTGCAGGGGCTGTGTAATGTAAAGGGAACCAGAGGTGCAGGGGGCTGTGTAATGTAAAGGGGTCCAGAGGTGAAGGGGCTGTGTAATGTAAAGGGAACCAGAGGTGCATGGGGCTGTGTAATGTAAAGGGGTCCAGAGGTGAAGGGGGCTGTGTAATGTAAAGGGAACCAGAGGTGCAGGGGGCTGTGCAATGTAAAGGGAACCAGAGGTGCAGGGGGCTGTGTAATGTAAAGGGGTCCAGAGGTGCAGGGGGATATGTAATGTAAAGGGATCCAGAGATGCAGGGGGCTGTGTAATGTAAAAGGAACCAGAGGTGCAGGGGCTTTGTAATGTAAAGGGAGATTATTATTATCCTCATTTATTAGTAGGTGAATGTGGCCCTCCATGCATTCACATCCATTGAATCCGGCCCTTAAGTGGAATGAGATTGCTGACCCCTGCTCTATGAATGCTTCCTCTGACTACAACAATGGCATCCTAAACCCACAATACAATGTCAGCACCGTGTTGTTTTTATACTGTGCTGTAGTAAAGTGTATCGCAGTGTATTGATAAAAGTTACATTGAATACAATTATACAGATCGACTGTTCTGTCAAAAAATGTCCACCTATTGAAAAAAGTGTCCGCCCCGTAGTGCGCAGGCGCAACGCTTGCGCAATACGGAGGACAAGGAGATTCGGAAAATCTCCAAAGATGAATGGCGCCTGCGCCGTGAGTTCAGGTGCAAGCCCCACCATCCAAGTGGACATAGGGCTGCAGAAAGTTAGAGGGCCCCTCGTGGGCTCGCTTTGCTCGCCACGCTTCGGGCACGGCCTCGCTACGCTCGGCTCTTTTTTATTCTAACTCTATGTTCACTTGGATGGTGGGGCTTGAACCTGGACTCACGGCGCAGGCGCCGTTCATCTTTGGCGATTTTCCGAATCTCCTTGTCCTCCGTACTGCGCAAGCGTTGCGCCTGCGCACTACGGGGCGGACACTTTTTTCAATAGGTGGACATTTTTTGACAGAACAGTCGATCTGTATAATTGTATTCAATGTAACTTTTACCAATACACTGTGATACACTTTACTACAGCACACTATAAAAACAACACAGTGCTGACATTGTATTGTGGGTTTAGGGTGCCATTGTTGTAGTCAGAGGAAGCATTCATAGAGCAGGGGTCAGCAACCTCGTTCCACTTAAGGGCCGGATTCAATGGATGTGAATGCATGGAGGGCCACATTCACCTACTAATAAATGAGGATAATAATAATCTCCCTTTACAATACAGAGCCCCCGCACCTCTGGTTCCTTTTACATTACACAGCCCCCTGCACCTCTGCACCTCTGGACCCCTTTACATTACACAGCCCCCTGCACCTCTGGTTCCCTTTACATTACACAGCCCCCTGCACCTCTGGTTCCCTTTACATTACACAGCCCCTGCACCTCTGGTTCCCTTTACATTACACAGCCCCGCACCTCTGGTTCCCTATACATTACACAGCCCCCTGCACCTCTGGACCCCTTTACATTACACAGCCCCCTGCACCTCTGGACCCCTTTACGCCGTTAATCTTCGGATATTTTTCGGAATCTGCTTGTCATGCGTACTGCACATGCGCAGTACACAGCGGACAGAATCCGACGGGGGACACTATCCGACAGGACACCGGGACTTTCTGTGGAGTGAACTTTCATTTTAGAGTCCACTTACACTGTTGTTATGTGTAGAGGTGCGTGCCATTGGTCTGCCTTATGCCATGTGTCAACAAGCCCTGCGTTAAGGCAGCACATTCATTTTGAACGGATGGTCGAACGCACCAGAATACACAAAAAAAAAAAAAAGGTGCATGTACCATTTCTGGCACTGCACTGCCAGAGTTCCACCCAAAAGGGGACCTTCTGTTTTAAGACCTCCTCCTCCCCTCCTATTCTTCAAATGGCACTTTTTTTAGTGGGGGGGGGGGGAGTTGGTACCTGGTTTTGACAGGTACCCACTCCAACGTCCGTTTAGATTGCCCAGGCTTATACAAAGCATCATCATTTCCCAGCCTTTTGGTAAAAGTTCATTAACATTGAACACAATGATACATAATATTTATACAAAACATCATCATCTTTTCCCCTCAGATTTTTACCCTGCTGCCCCTTGTATTAATCCTCCAGCTGGCCGCCATGTATCTCTAAAGCCTTGGTTCTTTGTGCAATAATAAAAATGTAATCGCAGTGTATTGTTAACAGCCCATTAACATTGAATAATGAATATGATACATAATAATCATACAATGTATCATCTTTTCCCTCTGATTTTGAACCTGCTGCCCCTTGTAATAATCCTCCAGCTGGCTGCCATGTATCTAAGCGACGGTTCTTTGTGCCAGAATAGAAACGTATCGCAGTGTATTGGTAAACAATCGCTTTCCATTGAATACAACGATACACAATAATTGGATCATCTTTTTTCCCCTTTTGATTTTTTGCCCCTTGTATTAATCCTCCAGCAGGCCGCCGCCATGTATCTAAGCGAGGGGTTCTTGGCTCCGGTGAGGGTTATTACAAGTTTAATTTCGGGAACCGCTGTGACCTGAGCGCTCGGAGGAGAGGATTGGATGCTTGTCTAAGGATTGAAGTGTATTCCTGGAAGATTTAATTCCAGATAGCGGAGGAGGAAGAAGCGGGAGGGTACCTTCACAAGCCGGCCCCAGTTTTTACTGATGATGAAAAATGACTCGAGTGCTTTAAGCTTGGGGACTCTCGGCCGCCATAAATATTCATGTGACACCATCTGCCGCAATCCGCACCGCGCTCCGCCACCCCGCTCCAGGCTTACGTAGAAACTTTCTAATTTAGGCTCCTTCTCGCTAACTAAAATGTTCGCCGCCTCCCGCATCCCACGGTTAGAACGGGCGCACGGGAGGCATGTGAACGCGATTAATCGCTAGACATAGGGATATAATGGCTTCCTAAGGAGTGTACCATGTAATAGCGATTAACCGATAATAATCACACAGCGCTCCAAATTTATGTCATAAAACCCAACTATATGTGTTTTGTATACAATATGTATATTGTATATGCATCACAATTGATTATTAGCAGGCAATTTAAGTTAATAGGGCAATCAAAAAAGCAGTGGCAACCCGTTGCAGGGCGCCGCCCCCCTAATCCATGCGCCCGGGCCCTTAATCTACATGTGGGGTGACGGACACGTGGATTCTAATGGGGTTTTTATTTATTTTTTATTTTTAGAAGCACATGATTAGAGACAGAGGCTCTGATTGGCTTCAAAAAAGGGTGGGCTCAGGGCACAGCGCACTGCGCCCTGAGCCCACCCAGTTGTGTGACAATAGCAAATTAATATTTGCTATTGTCTTCCCGATTCTCCTCCCGGCCAATCAGGAATTGGGTTCTTAGACCCGTCACCCAATTTGCAGAGAGTAGGAGAAGCAGTCCTATTGGCCGCTGAGGAGGAGGAGGGAGAGAAGCAGGGGAAGCCACCGTGAAGCCCAGGAGGAGGAGACGCCAGGTGATACCGCCACCCGCTGGAGCAGCCTGTGACCGACTGGTGATCGACGGGGGGGGGGGGGTGCCTGTGACCCAGGTGGAAGGGGCGGTGGCTTTGTCAGGTGGATGGCCCCTCCCCCCCACAACAAAAAATATACCACCAGCCGCCACTGATCAAAAATAACTTACCTGCACCCAGCCTGAATTCCACTTGGCATCAGAATCCTGCTGTCCCTTTGCAAGAGAGCTCAGACTTGGAGAGGAACAAGCAGCACAAGGAGCCAATCAGGAGTGCTGCAGTGCTTATAACAGAGGAGACAGCCGGGTGTGAGATATGACCTCATCAGTCTGCTGCTTCTCTTTTCTCCATCCAATCACAGGGTAAGGGAGGGACAAGACCTGTAAAAGGTAACTGAACTACAACAGAGGAAAAAAAAAGGTCTCCTGTCCCACCAGACAGAGCATGTCACAATATACAGCAACAGCACATTTTTTTATTTAGAAAGTCTAACCCTATTAGTTTTTAAATTCCATCCTGGAGCTCAGCGACTCTGCTCTATCTGCTGCAGGAAAAGGAAAGAATTTCCTCCTGAAAGTGAAAAGACTTGCAAGTGTTACCTAATTTGCAGTGTGGACAAATCGTGCCAGACAGGGCGGTGCTGTGTGGCAGAGCTGGGTAAACTTCAGGACTGGATGGACAGAAATTCTAATTCTTTGGCAGGTAAAACAGCTCCTAAATATGCATTTTATCTGTTCATTTAGTTGTTCGTCTGGAGTTTAGCTTCACCGGTTCACACTTCTGCGCTCTGCGAGTTCGCATGCGATTCACAACGCACTACAGTGAAAATCACATGTGATGTCCGTGCGAGCGAGCCAAGAAGGACCCTGGCCGCATTGACAAGCTATTGATGTCAAAAGGACTGTTGAGATAATTTAAATCCAATCAGATCCTTATCAGGGTGGAGCATAGTCAAAGCGACAACCAACCTCAGAGGGGAAAAGAGAATGAGCACTGACTTAAGAGGGGGGTAGAGAGTGGCCACCAACCTCAGGAGGGGGGTAGAGAGTGGTCAGTGTCCTCCAAGGGGTGAAGCAAGTGACTATCAACTTCAGAGGGGAATATAGATTGAGAGACGATCTCCAAGGGAGATGGAGAGCGATCAGCAACCTCAGAGGGGAGATGGAGAATGAGCACCAACCCCAGAGGATAGCGAGTCAGCACCAACCTCAAAGGGGGATAGCGAGTCAGCACCAACCTCAAAGGGAGATAGAGAGTGAGCACCAACCTCAAAGGGGGGTAGAGAGTTGGCACCAACCTCAAAGGGGGGTAGAGAGTTGGCACCAACCTCAGAGGGGGATAGAGAGTCAGCACCAACCTCAGAGGAGGATAGAGTGTAATCACCAACCTCAGAGGGGGGTAGAGAGTCAGCACCAACTTCAGAGGGGGTAGAGAGTCAGCACCAACCTCAGAGGGGGATAGAGGGTGAGCACCAACCTCAAAGGGGATAGAGAGTGAGCACCAACCTCAGAGGAGGATAGAGAGTGAGCACCAACCTCAGAGGAGGATAGAGAGTGAGCACCAACCTCAGAGGAGGATAGAGAGCGAGCACCAACCTCAGAGGAGGATAGAGAGTGAGCACCAACCTCAGAGGGGGACAGAGGGTGAGCACCAACCTCAAAGGGGATAGAGGGTGAGCACCAACCTCAAAGGGGGTAGAGAGCGAGCACCAACCTCAGAGGAGGATAGAGAGTGAGCACCAACCTCAGAGGGGGACAGAGGGTGAGCACCAACCTCAAAGGGGATAGAGGGTGAGCACCAATCTCAGAGGGGGGTAGAGAGCAAGCACCAACCTCAAAGGGGATAGAGGGTGAGCACCAACCTCAGAGGGGGGTAGAGAGTGCTAGTTGGGATGAGTAAAGGGATTTGTGCTAGGAGGAGAAATGTGTGGGGGAGGATAAGTGCTAGGAGAGTGACTTGAAGGGTATTTGTTCTGGAAGAGGGGGTTTTGGGGGGGGGGGGGGGACTTTTGCTCAGAGGGGAAATTTGAGGGATAGAGGGATTGTGCTAGGAGGGGGAGGTTGAAGAGTGAGAGGATTTGAGCTGGGAGGGGGGAGGATTTGTACTGGAAGAGGGGGAATTATTTTGGGGGGAGAATTTTGGCTTGCATAGTGAATTTAAGCTTAGGGGATAAATGTAAAGATTATTTTTTTTGTGGCTGGGGAAAGAGGGGGATTTTTCTGACCCATAATTCTCATACATTTTGGGGTGGGGGGGGCCTTTTGACATCTTCAACCTGATGATGACTATGTCTGGGTACCGTGGAATAGTACCCCCAGGTGGGTAACTAGAATGTGAAAAGTACAGTAATCGAATGTGAACCATCCAGGAGAGGAGTTTAATCAAATGTGCGCGGTATGAGCGCGGCCCTCTCCCCGCCTGATGAAATCAGCCTCTTTCGGTAAAGTTCAAGCAGCAATAAGACGCTGAACAAGCTGCCATTTTCCCGGCTGCTCCGCATCCCCCTCCGGATAACCGATAAAAGGCCTCGTACAAAAGGCACATCAGCATGCATTTAAATGAGCCTCAAGTCCCACATTATGCAGGCTGACGCGGGCAGCAGATGGGTACCTTTGCCTCTGTAATTCTTCTCGCTACCTTGCGAGAAAAAAAAAAGTTACTTATTGGCAAGATTTATATCCGCGGAATTCACCTTCTTATCGATGCGAACTGCGTCGCTTTCTGTCACCTGTACGAGGAGTACGAGTGATCGCTCGCCATTGTGAGAAAGGCTTTTTTTTGTGGGGGGGGGGGGGATTCTGAATAAGTTTCCAGCTGCCGCGTACGAGGGCAGATTCGCTAACAATGGTTTTAAATCATCGTGTCTTTGTCGCCCTGTTGCTGGAAATTAAAAGCGTAAAGGACTTTTTTTTTTTTTTTTTTGGGGGCGGCGGGGGCCCCCCCCCCACCACCACCAACCCCCCCCACACCCACCCCTTTTTTTTTTTTTATCCCCCCCCCCCCCCCCCCTTCTTCCTCAGTCTCAGATGCAATTGAACGATGATGTCTCTGAAAATCTAATTAAACGGAGCCACTCTCTGGGCATAAAACAGGCCGGAGAGGGAGAAAATGAATGTATTCAATTTACCTGATAGAGCCGCTTCACATAATGAAAGCTTTGTTTGGTAAAAGCTCTGAAAAAAAAAAAAAGAAAATTAAATTATTTTACCTCTTTTTTTTGTCATTATCCCGAGCCGTCTCTTGTAACGCGTAAAATAAAAAAAGAAAAAAAAAAAGAAAACAAACCAAAAAAAGTGCCAGACGTGGCAGGGAAATTCGCAAAACGCATAGTAAACAGTCCTGTATGAAGACATACAAAATAAGATTATATATATATATATATATATATATATATATATATATATATATATATATATATATATATAGGCCAACTGGATATTGAACCCTACGGACTAATGCCGCGTACACACAAAGGGACTATCCCGCGGGATTGTCCGCTGGACTCAAGTCCACCGGACAATCCCCTCGTGTGTGGGCGCCGGCAGACTTTTTGGCACCAAAAGTCCGGCGGACTAGGTTTTAAGTTTTGTTTTAAATTGTCCGCTGGACTTGGCAGTCCGGCGGACAATCCGCCGTTAGTAGGCTAGTCCACCGGACTTTTGAAATGAACGGACTTGCCGCTCATCAGAAAGTCTGTTCATTCCCGCTGACTTTTTCCAGCGGATTGTCCGCCGGAGAAGTCCGGGCGTGTGTGGGCAAGTCACACGCTCGGAAGTCCGGGCGTGTATGGGGAAGTCCCGCCGGACTAGGTCCGGCAGACGATCCGCCGGACAAAGTCTGAGCGTGTGTACGCGGCCTTAGACTGGGATGCCATTAAAGTTCATGTGCGAGTAAAGGCAGGTGTCCCAATACTTTTGACAATATAGAGTATATGGATGACATACACTCTGGATGTATGGTCAATTTCAGAGGATAAAAGACAATACATTTTTTTTTTAGTTTTGGATACAATGGGGGGAAGTGTGGGTTCTAGTAAAGTTAGGGGCCCTAGAAAGAATGGTGTCCCTTAGGGCCCCTTGTCCTTACATCTTCCAGTTTGATGACCCATTTGTAAAGACTGGATTCCCGTTTAGATCCACTCCTCTACCTCCCCGGTCTTTCCTAAAGTGTCGCTTCACTTTCCAGGTCATGAGAAGTCACATTCTGAACCAGATGTTTAGAGAATGTACAAAAAGGCAGAGAGGGTCCACTAAATGATACAGCACCTCATCCCTTAGTATAAGAGTATCAAAGAGAAGGGGATGGTGGAATAGGGATTATAGCGGTGCTAAGATAATACAAGAGAGTTGGGGCGGACTCACAGTTCAAGGCTCATAATACTCGTTAATTAATAAAACAATTTTTATTACATATAAACAATTATATCAAGACATACAAAGAGAAGAATATATATGTATGAAGAAATATTAGCAATATATATTTTTCTGAAGATAAGACTCAATTCAATAAATCAAGGCAAATGATTGAAATATCACTTACAAAAATTTACAATCAAAGGTATAGAAAACAATACATAGTCAGTGATGAAGTTAAATTATGCACATAAAGTTAGAGGTATAGTTCACATTTAATGTGGGAAAATGACCTAAGGTAGACTGAATTAGTCTTTGTAGACTGTTCCGACATGTTTCGCCATAGCAATGGCTTCCTCAGGGTATGTCTACTTTGCGTAATTGGTGTATCTGGTAAAAGAAGTATCATAATAAGTTCCATTCAATGCTCAATAAAGGAGGAAGTTAGAGCCATTTAAATAGATAGAGGTCAGTGGAAGGGACAAATATAATTATAGAGTGGAGTATCACCAAGTTATCAGCGCAGAGGAAGTGCTAGTGCCCCTCCTTCCCAGGATAGAAAAGGGAAGGGAAGGGTCCCCCTTATAAACCATCCCAAACTTACCCTGATCAAGGTGTGGATTGGACTCAACCGCAACCGTGGGGTAGGGCAGTCATACAGGGTGCCGCAGCTGCCTAGTAGAAGGCGGTAATCCCCAGATTGAACATTTGGTATGTTAGCTAGTTAAAAAAGGATAAATCAAAAAGTAAACGGATAATAGGAAGCAATTTAAATAGTGTTGTGAGTCCATGAAAGATTAGTTCATGGACGTAACGCCATACACTACATAAGGGACAATGTCTCAAATAGTTACTTACTTTCATTAATTTTGAAGAGTAATTAGAAAAATTAGAGAAGAACCAGAGGTTCTGGAAAGGCAACCAAAGTTAAAAACAGGAGGCACCTGAAGAGATAGTAAATAGGCAGGGAATTACATAATTGAACATGGTAATGGTTAAGGGTGGGGGAGGAGGAGGGTATAAGGTTAGGTAAAGTTGCAGAGATCAAATACCTGTTTTTTGAAGTGTGAGGTACGAAGCACCGTTCTGTTTGAAAAGTGCAATTTGTGAGCACCCTTGAAGCAAGGGGGAAAAGGGGGGAGAACGTCCGATCGGTCAAAAGTCTGCAATGGGCTAAAGAAAAAATACATTCAAATAGCCCTGGTAAGTATCAAGTAGATTAAGAAGGATATCCAAAGAGAGATAAAAGAGAAATTTGGTTGCTTACTTGAGTACGAGCAGATGTATTGCGTCAGGTGCCTCCAGAGTCCTGTGATGGACTGATGTGGTAAGCTGGTTTAAATACCGCCTTCCAGATCGAGGCAGCGTGGATCCGCCCCTCGATCAGCGGACATAGAGGCCTATGCGCATGCGCACAGCGCGTCATGGCCGGGAGCCTACAGTACCCATAGTTCCCGGCAATGGGCGCGCAGCGGGCGTGATGACGTCATCGCCGTAAAACGGCGAGTGAATGGCAAAGGCTAGCGGTGGGCGGGCTGGGAGGGCCCGCCCTCGGGTGTCCATACTAGGCAGCTGGGCTGTCCCAAAGCGTGACAAGTCCGCCCCGTGGGCGGCGGCCGAGTCCATACACCGAAGTGATGGTGGGAGGGCACATAGAAGGGGAGGGAAGGGGGAGAAAGGAAGGGGACTGAGATGGAAATAAGCCAATAAAGGCTGTATAGTAGCGACATTCCTATGGGCTGAAAAGATTGGGGGCATTCTCACCGGCAGTAAATCCCAAATTGATCAATACCAAGTACAATGGAAGTTGAGCATATTTTGATCATAACTAAACAAGTACTTTAGCTGATTATGTCTGTACAACATGACAGATTTGTACAGGGGTATGAGAAAAAGTCAGACAGATCAAGCCAAAATGAAATTGGTCAGGCGTCCATTCCAGAGATCAGGGGCAATTTGATAAAGGAATATGTGTACAGTCAGAATACATTACCCATACAGTATGTTTGGAAGGGTTTCAGGATAGTTTCTATGCGTAATATAGGGCATAGTATATCAGTTAGACGTAAGCAATAAAACAGACAATTTACATAGAAAAATACCTACAGACAAGGAGGAGCAGGCTTTGGCGCATGATGGCGGAGAGATCACCGGGCGAGACCTCAGGAAGGGAGGAAGCCAGTTGTGACCGTGGGAGATAATTTAAAGTTGGAATAATAAAAAAAAAAAAAGAAATGGTTGTTAAAGGAAGGATTTGAAGCTGATATACTCATTCATACCTGGGTATCTGGTGGCATCTAGGGTGTATATCCACCTAGTTTCAAGTTGGAGGAGTCGGTTGTCAATGTCCCCTCCGCGTACATTGAGGGGTAAATGTTCCAGGGCCGAGAATAACATTGTAGTAGGATCAAAGTTATGTTTCAGAGCTACATGGCGATTAATCGCAGTTGAAATTTTCTTTTTAAATAGAGGTTTTATATGGTCCTGTATGCGAATCGAGAAAGCTCTTTTTGTTTTGCCGACATAGAAACATCCACATCGGCAAGTGGCTAAGTAGATAACCCCTACAGTGTTACACAAAACCCGATGTTTGGGCTTATGTAAATTCCCATTGGGTAGTAGAGTGTTAGTGGAATTGGACAGAAACATACATGAGTCGCAGTGTCCGCAAGGGAAGGTACCAGATTGGTCCATTTTTTTTGGGTCATCTGGAGCATAGAAATGACTAGAGGTAAGTTTATCGCTAAGGGATGATGGTCGACGGTAAGTAATTTCTGGATAAGTTTTTACATATTGTCCTACTATAGGGTCTGATGATAGTAGGGGCCAGAATGTATTTATAGTGTTCCTAATTTGAGCAGACTGATTGGAGTATTGAGTGATAAGACGTACAGGTTGATTGTGTTGAAGATTTTTGTCTCTAAAGATGAGTTCTTTTCGTTGCAAGCGTTTAACTCTATTAAATGATTGTTTAAGTAAATTATGGCTGTAGCCTCTGGATTTCAATCTTTGATATAGTTCAAAAGATGCTTGGTGAAAGTCTTTATCATTAGTACAATTTCTTCTTATTCGCAAATATTGGCTGTACGGTATGCTTTTTATAAGGTTTTTAGGATGAGAACTGGATGCATGCAATATGGTATTGCCAGCCGACGCTTTTCTATATAGCGAGGAATATAATTTACCTTCATTGTCAATAGTTATAGTAAGATCAAGGAAAGTAATTTTTTCCTGACTGACCTCCAGAGAGAATTTAAGATTGTATGTATTAATGGATATTTTTTCAAAAAAACGTTGTAGATCTGGGTAAGTGCCAGTCCAGAAGATTAAAATATCATCGATATATCTCATCCAGGAGAGGATGTGCTGAGTATAGCACCTCATCTCCGGGTCCAGGAGAATATCCCTTTCCCACCCCCCCCAGATACAGATTGGCGTAGGAAGGGGCACATTTAGTGCCCATTGCTACGCCCTGTATCTGGAGGTAGTGGGAGGATCCAAACGTGAAGTAGTTTCTGGTTAAGATAAACTTAAGCAGAGATAGAACAAAATTGTTATAAGGTTGTGCATTGGGGCCAAGGCATTTTAGTTGTTTGGCTACAACTTCCACTCCTCTGTCATGAGGTATGGCGTTATAGAGGCATTCAACATCTAATGCAACAAGGTATGAATTTACAGGTAATTGCTGGTTTTCAAGGACACGTAATAGATGAATGGTGTCCTTAATATGTGAGGGGAGTGCAGATACCAATGGGGCAAGATGTTTGTCTACAAGTTCACTGGCTCTTTCTGTGAGCCCTTCACAGCCAGAGACAATGGGTCTGCCTGGAGGTTTTTTTATTGATTTATGAAGTTTGGGAAGAGAGTAAAAAGTTGGGGTTTTAGGGTGAGTTACATGTAGAAATTTCCAAGTATTGGTATCTATGATTCCCTTTTTGGTGGCGTGAAAAATTAAATTTTGATAGTCTAAAATGTAGGACTTGATTCTAGTGGGGCAGATGGGTCTATACCATTCGTGGTTGTCAAGGATGTCATGGCACATATTCATGTAAGCCAGGACATCCATGACAACCACGTTTCCTCCTTTATCGGAGGGTTTGATAACTATATTTCGATTAGACTGAAGGGATTTAAGGGCTCTCTGTTGAATCTTCGTGAGGTTTGACATACCTGATTGATCTAAGTTAAGTTTTTTCAATTCCTTGGTGGTTTGTTCCACAAAAGCCCAAATGGCAGGATTCGTGGTTAGTGAGGGGAAATTTCTAGATTTCGGTTTAAAAGAGGTAGGACAAGAGAAAATGGGGACCGGACCGGTTGTTTCATTTTGTATATTATCCAAAAGGTCATCGTCAGTTGGGTCAGCTTCATCCAAGAGGGTCATTAAGTCCTCAAGGGCTTGAATTTCTGCTAAAGTTGGAACAGTATTGTCTGTATTAGCCATCTGAGTAGATGTGGTTTTTGAATGATAGATTGTTTTATACAGTAATTTTCTCGCAAAGAGATGAAGATCTTTAACTAGTTGAAAACAATCAAAGTCCATGGAAGGGCAAAAGGTGAGGCCCAATTGTAAAACTTGGATCTGGGGTGGTGTTAGGGGAATAGAGGAGAGGTTTACAACATCAAGATTCGTTGCTGAAATCAGTTCTTTGGTGAACTGAGGGATTATGTCGGTGTTAGGGGTGGGTCTTGGTTCTGGCCTAAAAAAATAGGTGCCAGTTTCAGTTCCTGAGAGGGTAAGGGGAACATAGTCGGTAAACACGGTTCGCTGGCTCTTCTTATAGGTGATGCTAGTGCGGGAGTTGAGAAGTTGGAAGAGTCCAACGTGCACATTTGTGTAGTTGGAGGGGGTATATTTGAAGAAGAAGATTGATTTTTGGGATAGGGGGTAGAGATGTTCGAAGTTTTTGGGCGAGTACTAGGGGGTCTAGTTAGTATGCTCGTATTTAGAGCTCGTTTAATTAGCTCTGTAGATGAGATGTGTTGATCATTCTTTCGTTTTTTTGTAATGGGATCCTGGGAAAGTTCATGGTAGGTTGTACTGGAACTAAAGGAGTTGGATGAAGTGCTAGGTGGGTCAGTATTATTTTTGGCTGGTTGGAAGTGGGATGATTTAGTTGGTGCTCTGGGAAAAGTAGGATTGTCCCATTTGTAGGCGTAGCCATTTTGGTGGGCAGATCTATCTCTTAGGAATTTATTTTCTTTATTACTGATAATGTTTAAGGTATATTCCTCAATGTGTGCCCGTAAGTTTTTGTCCTTTAGGGCAAAACGGGGGGACGATAGACATAAAATATGATTTTCATACCAGTCAGAGACCGAGGTATCGAGTTGATCAAGTTCACATTCGTATTGTTTACATAGTATGGATATCATACCAAATGAACAAGTTTGAAGATTGAATTCCCAAGAGGATTTGAGAACATCATTGACTTTTTTCACGTTAGGGAAGATTTGAATTCGTAATCCCCATGGGACAATTTTATATTCAACATATTTTTCAAAGTACGTTTTATGCCAATATATTCGTACCTTTTTTTTCCAAAAGACGCTGGAGTCGCATAAAGTCACGATCAAGGTCAGCATCAGAAATGTTGGTAGTGTTCTGAGACTGTTGTATTTTGGTCATCAATCCCTTCCATGCCTCCCCGGTGAGGTCAACCATCATGCGCCAAAGCGTTTTAAAGCTCTCAATGATAAACAAATTTTCAATATCAAATTAATAAGCAATTGAATAGCAGTTCATTATAAAGTATTTTTAAGTTTTTTGACCTAAAATGGGTATTTTGTAAGAAGAGCAGTGAACTGTGTGTGTCCCCCGAGGCTAGAATGATTCAAATGTGATGGAATTATTTGAGGACCATCTGTCAGGAATTGGTGTATTGAAACACCTGGGACAGAAAGTAATGTACAAAAAGGCAGAGAGGGTCCACTAAATGATACAGCACCTCATCCCTTAGTATAAGAGTATCAAAGAGAAGGGGATGGTGGAATAGGGATTATAGCGGTGCTAAGATAATACAAGAGAGTTGGGGCGGACTCACAGTTCAAGGCTCATAATACTCGTTAATTAATAAAACAATTTTTATTACATATAAACAATTATATCAAGACATACAAAGAGAAGAATATATATGTATGAAGAAATATTAGCAATATATATTTTTCTGAAGATAAGACTCAATTCAATAAATCAAGGCAAATGATTGAAATATCACTTACAAAAATTTACAATCAAAGGTATAGAAAACAATACATAGTCAGTGATGAAGTCAAATTATGCACATAAAGTTAGAGGTATAGTTCACATTTAATGTGGGAAAATGACCTAAGGTAGACTGAATTAGTCTTTGTAGACTGTTCCGACATGTTTCGCCATAGCAATGGCTTCCTCAGGGTATGTCTACTTTGCGTAATTGGTGTATCTGGTAAAAGAAGTATCATAATAAGTTCCATTCAATGCTCAATAAAGGAGGA
The DNA here is from genome assembly GCA_028564925.1 of Lithobates sylvaticus. NCBI lineage: Eukaryota > Metazoa > Chordata > Amphibia > Anura > Ranidae > Lithobates > Lithobates sylvaticus. Next base: position 5,001,515 of record CM053037.1, read on the forward strand.
AGTTAGAGCCATTTAAATAGATAGAGGTCAGTGGAAGGGACAAATATAATTATAGAGTGGAGTATCACCAAGTTATCAGCGCAGAGGAAGTGCTAGTGCCCCTCCTTCCCAGGATAGAAAAGGGAAGGGAAGGGTCCCCCTTATAAACCATCCAAAACTTACCCTGATCAAGGTGTGGATTGGACTCAACCGCAACCGTGGGGTAGGGCAGTCATACAGGGTGCCGCAGCTGCCTAGTAGAAGGCGGTAATCCCCAGATTGAACATTTGGTATGTTAGCTAGTTAAAAAAGGATAAATCAAAAAGTAAACGGATAATAGGAAGCAATTTAAATAGTGTTGTGAGTCCATGAAAGATTAGTTCATGGACGTAACGCCATACACTACATAAGGGACAATGTCTCAAATAGTTACTTACTTTCATTAATTTTGAAGAGTAATTAGAAAAATTAGAGAAGAACCAGAGGTTCTGGAAAGGCAACCAAAGTTAAAAACAGGAGGCACCTGAAGAGATAGTAAATAGGCAGGGAATTACATAATTGAACATGGTAATGGTTAAGGGTGGGGGAGGAGGAGGGTATAAGGTTAGGTAAAGTTGCAGAGATCAAATACCTGTTTTTTAAAGTGTGAGGTACGAAGCACCGTTCTGTTTGAAAAGTGCAATTTGTGAGCACCCTTGAAGCAAGGGGGAAAAGGGGGGAGAACGTCCGATCGGTCAAAAGTCTGCAATGGGCTAAAGAAAAAATACATTCAAATAGCCCTGGTAAGTATCAAGTAGATTAAGAAGGATATCCAAAGAGAGATAAAAGAGAAATTTGGTTGCTTACTTGAGTACGAGCAGATGTATTGCGTCAGGTGCCTCCAGAGTCCTGTGATGGACTGATGTGGTAAGCTGGTTTAAATACCGCCTTCCAGATCGAGGCAGCGTGGATCCGCCCCTCGATCAGCGGACATAGAGGCCTATGCGCATGCGCACAGCGCGTCATGGCCGGGAGCCTACAGTACCCATAGTTCCCGGCAATGGGCGCGCAGCGGGCGTGATGACGTCATCGCCGTAAAACGGCGAGTGAATGGCAAAGGCTAGCGGTGGGCGGGCTGGGAGGGCCCGCCCTCGGGTGTCCATACTAGGCAGCTGGGCTGTCCCAAAGCGTGACAAGTCCGCCCCGTGGGCGGCGGCCGAGTCCATACACCGAAGTGATGGTGGGAGGGCACATAGAAGGGGAGGGAAGGGGGAAAAAGGAAGGGGACTGAGATGGAAATAAGCCAATAAAGGCTGTATAGTAGCGACATTCCTATGGGCTGAAAAGATTGGGGGCATTCTCACCGGCAGTAAATCCCAAATTGATCAATACCAAGTACAATGGAAGTTGAGCATATTTTGATCATAACTAAACAAGTACTTTAGCTGATTATGTCTGTACAACATGACAGATTTGTACAGGGGTATGAGAAAAAGTCAGACAGATCAAGCCAAAATGAAATTGGTCAGGCGTCCATTCCAGAGGATATCCAGAGGATATCCTTCTCAATCTACTTGATACTTACCAGGGCTATTTGAATGTATTTTTTCTTTAGCCCATTGCAGACTTTTGACCGATCGGACGTTCTCCCCCCTTTTCCCCCTTGCTTCAAGGGTGCTCACAAATTGCACTTTTCAAACAGAACGGTGCTTCGTACCTCACACTTCAAAAAACAGGTATTTGATCTCTGCAACTTTACCTAACCTTATACCCTCCTCCTCCCCCACCCTTAACCATTACCATGTTCAATTAGGTAATTCCCTGCCTATTTACTATCTCTTCAGGTGCCTCCTGTTTTTAACTTTGGTTGCCTTTCCAGAACCTCTGGTTCTTCTCTAATTTTTCTAATTACTCTTCAAAATTAATGAAAGTAAGTAACTATTTGAGACATTGTCCCTTATGTAGTGTATGGCGTTACGTCCATGAACTAATCTTTCATGGACTCACAACACTATTTAAATTGCTTCCTATTATCCGTTTACTTTTTGATTTATCCTTTTTTAACTAGCTAACATACCAAATGTTCAATCTGGGGATTACCGCCTTCTACTAGGCAGCTGCGGCACCCTGTATGACTGCCCTACCCCACGGTTGCGGTTGAGTCCAATCCACACCTTGATCAGGGTAAGTTTGGGATGGTTTATAAGGGGGACCCTTCCCTTCCCTTTTCTATCCTGGGAAGGAGGGGCACTAGCACTTCCTCTGCGCTGATAACTTGGTGATACTCCACTCTATAATTATATTTGTCCCTTCCACTGACCTCTATCTATTTAAATGGCTCTAACTTCCTCCTTTATTGAGCATTGAATGGAACTTATTATGATACTTCTTTTACCAGATACACCAATTACGCAAAGTAGACATACCCTGAGGAAGCCATTGCTATGGCGAAACATGTCGGAACAGTCTACAAAGACTAATTCAGTCTACCTTAGGTCATTTTCCCACATTAAATGTGAACTATACCTCTAACTTTATGTGCATAATTTAACTTCATCACTGACTATGTATTGTTTTCTATACCTTTGATTGTAAATTTTTGTAAGTGATATTTCAATCATTTGCCTTGATTTATTGAGTTTAGAGAATGTATTAAGAAATCACAGCAGTGAGTCTTCTCTTATCAAAGATTAGCTAAACCCCAGGTGCTCTGGGAATCCTTTATCATGTATTACTTCTTTTTTTTCATAAAAGATCCATAATTCATCCATACATTAATTTGACTTAAACAATAAATGAAGGATACTAGTCTAGTGACTTTGCCTAGGCTGAGATAATGTAATCAGTCTAGTGCAGGCAGGAGCAAGCATTTCCTCAGTCTCCCCTCCCTCAATGATCAGATTGCAACATTGTAACTTTGTGTGATCTCTATGAGAGGTAATCAATACCTGGAAGCGTTACAATTATTTATCACTAAGCATCCCGAGTACAGATTCTGTTACTGCAATCTGTCATGGGACGCCTGGCGATCGTGTCATTTGTATACAGTTAATGGCCCGCCCATTGCGCCCCCTCCTGGTTATATGCTGATTGAGCGCTTACCCCAAGGCTCGCTCGTCACACATTTCAGTGACTGTCGGATCTCTGGCTTTGCAAATCGTCTGTTTTACGGTGAACATTACAGAGGTGGGGGGGGGGGGGGTTGTCATCACTTCCTCCCGGCACAGGCGGTGTGACGATGTGACAAAGCTCAGGCCGTGTGAGGAACGGCGAGCGAGGGCCTCGTAATTCTGCGCTCTGTCAGTGCAGGGAGCGCTCCTCTTACAGGCCGCATACTAAACCTGTTTTATGGCTCTGTTTAGGCCGCTGCAGATGTCTGGGGGACGATTGACAAAGTGAGCGATGGTCTTTGTTAGGATAAACATATTACCACGCGGAAGAAATACAACGCGACATCTTCCTAACGCTAAATAGATTGTCGGCTCTGCCGAGTCACAAGGTTAGAGGCTGCAATATTGTAACTTTGTGGGGAGTCACAAGGTGAGAGGCTGCAACATTGTAACTTTGTAGTGAGTCACAAGGTGAGAGGCTGCAACATTGTAACTTTGTAGTGAGTCACAAGGTGAGAGGCTGCAACATTGTAACTTTGTAGCAAGTCACAAGGTGAGAGGCTGCAACATTGTAACTTTGTAGAGAGTCACAAGGTGAGAGGCTGCAACATTGTAACTTGTAGAGAGTCACAAGGTGAGAGGCTGCAACATTGTAAGATTGTAGGGAGTCACAAGGTGAGAGGCTGCAACATTGTAACTTTGTAGTGAGTCACAAGGTGAGAGGCTGCAACATTGTAACTTTGTAGCAAGTCACAAGGTGAGAGGCTGCAACATTGTAACTTTGTAGAGAGTCACAAGGTGAGAGGCTGCAACATTGTAACTTTGTAGAGAGTCACAAGGTGAGAGGCTGTAACATTGTAACTTTGTAGAGAGTCACAAGGTGAGAGGCTGCAACATTGTAACTTTGTAGCGAGTCACAAGGTGAGAGGCTGCAACATTGTAAGATTGTAGGGAGTCACAAGGTGAGAGGCTGCAACATTGTAACTTTGTAGAGTCACAAGGTGAGAGGCTGCAACATTGTAACTTTGTAGGGAGTCACAAGGCGAGAGGCTGCAACATTGTAACTTTGTAGGGAGTCACAAGGTGAGAGGCTGCAACATTGTAACTTTGTAGAGAGTCACAAGGTGAGAGGCTGCAACATTGTAACTTTGTAGAGAGTCACAAGGTGAGAGGCTGCAACATTGTAACTTTGTAGGGAGTCACAAGGTGAGAGGCTGCAACATTGTAACTTTGTAGAGAGTCACAAGGTGAGAGGCTAAAACATTGTAACTTTATAGAGAGCCACAAGGTGAGAGGCTGCAACATTGTAACTATGTAGAGAGTCACAAGGTGAGAGGCTGCAACATTGTAACTTTGTAGAGAGTCACAAGGTGAGAGGCTGCAACATTGTAACTTTGTAGGGAGTCACAAGGTGAGAGGCTGCAACATTGTAACTATGTAGAGAGTCACAAGGTGAGAGGCTGCAACATTGTAACTTTGTAGGGAGCCACAAGGTGAGAGGCTGCAACATTGTAACTTTGTAGAGAGTCACAAGGTGAGAGGCTGCAACATTGTAACTTTGTAGTAAATCTCAGTCTAGGAATGGTGTGACACCTGAACAAACCACCTAGGCTGCGATGATCTCATCTGTCTACTGCAGCCAGGAGGAAGTATTTCCTTCTAAAATGAATGAACAGAGGCAAGAACTGCCCAGTCACAGGCTGGGGGAGGGACAAGACCTGCGAATGTTACCTAAATTGCAGCAGAGAACAATCAGGTCTCCTACCCTCCCAGCCAGGGCTGTGCTGTGTGGCAGAACTGTATTAATCTCAGGACTGGACGGACAGAACTACAAATCCTTTTGGCTGTCAGAACAGCCCTCAGCTTTAGGTAACACCTGAAGATAATCACCTTCCCGGTGGCTGTGGGCCCCAGGAGTAGTCACCTGGGCAGCCATGTGAGCGCCCTACATATAAAGCGTCCTTCTTAAACAGAAGATTGCTGGGAGGCTGCAGCTGGGATTCTGTGTTCAGGTGTAATGGTCTGTGCTGCCATCAATGTTGGCGCCCCCGCGCTGTCAGAGTGGGGGGGGGGGGGACGTCTCTGGGGTGTCATTGATGGATGAGCCATCAATACAGCACTTCACTCATCCAGGCGGAATTTATAGACTCGCCGGGACACATGTTATCATCGCTGCTCAACCGACTATAAAAGTTCAAGAGCCGCTCGGAGAAACGCAGAAATAAAAAGGCAGAGACCGCTGAGCCTTAAACACACATGGAAATGAAGACGGCAGAGCAGAAAATAGATGAGGAAATCGCGCTTTGTATAAATACAGGAGCCAAGTGTACTTTTACTTGGTGTGCCAACATTAGCATATAAGCACTTAACCAGTTCCCGTCCACCCGGTGCCACGTCCGACATTTCCCTCATACAAATAAAAGTCTGGATTTAACAAAAAAAAAAAAAATTACTTACAGCCAGGGGCGGACTGACAACTCATGGGGCCCCCGGGCAACAGGAGATTATGGGGCCCCCAGACAATCAGAGATTATGGGGCCACACAGTATACAATCACACAGTATACACATACATGTACACACAGTATACACATACATGTACACACAGTATACACACACACACACAGTATACAATCACACAGTATAGACAGACATGTTTCTATTGGCTGAGAAGGTACTGGAGAGGTGGGGCAGCTATAATCTCTGGATTTTTAGACCAAAAGGATGTCGGTAAGGGACATTTCAGAGACAGATGTAAAAAAAAAAAAAAAAAAAAACACAGATTTTTACATACTGTCCCTGGTTTTACTGAGGCTGGCAACCCTGATGGGGCCCCCTAGTGGCCCGGGGGCCTTCGGGCAGTGCCCGAGTGGCCGAATGGTCAGTCCGCCCCTGCTTACAGCCCCTAAACATTAGAGAAGGGGGATACCAGCGCTCCAGGCAGGTCCACCGGAATAGAGACTTCTCCTCTAGAAATGAGGAGCCGCAGGTGCTGGCTAATGTATACAGCATATATGCAATGAAGATGAAGAGAAAAACTCTGGACAGCCGCACTCCAAAAAGAAGATTTCTTGTGCCTTTAACCACTTCAGCCCCGGAAGAATTTACCCCCCTTCCTGACCAGAGCGTCTTTTTGTGATTCGGCACTGCGTCGCTTTAACTGACAATTGCGCGGTCGTGCGGCGTGGCTCCCAAACAAAATTGACGTCCCCACAAACAGAGCTTTCTTTTGGTGGTATTTGATCCGGTTTTTATTTTTTGAGATATAAACAAAAAAAGAGCGACAATTTTTAAAAAAAACACATTATTTTTTTTACATTTTGCTATAATAAATATCCCCAGAAATATATATATATATATAAAAAAAAAAAAATTTCCTCAGTTTAAGCCGATACGTAAAAAAAAAGAAAAAAAGAAAAAACGCAATAAGCGCAAAAGTTATAGCGTTTACAAAATAGGGGATAGTTTTATGGCATTTTTATTAATAATTTTTTTTACTAGTAATGGTGGCGATCAGTGATTTTTTATCATGACTGTGACATTATGGCGGACACATCGGACATTTTTGACACATTTTTGGGACCATTGTCATTTATACAGCAATCAGTGCTATACAAATGCACTGATTCCTGTGTAAATGACACTGACAGTGAAGGGGTTAACCACTATGTGGCAGTGTAGGAGTTAAGTGTGTCCTAGGGGCGTGTTTCTAACTGTGGGGGGACGCGGCTGTGTGCGACACGTCACTGATCTCCGCTCCGATCACAGGAAGCAGAGATCAGTGACACTGTCACTAGGCAGAACGGGGAGATGCTTGTTTACATTAGCATCTCCCAGTTCTTCCTCTCCGTGAGACGATCGCAGGTATCCCTGCGGCGATCGAGTCCGCCGGGACCCGCGACCCGACTCACGGAGCTTGGTGCGTGCCCGCAGGCCGCCTCTTAAAGGGCAACGTACAGGTACATGATTCTGCCTGTACGTGCCCTTCTGCCGCAGTATATCTGCGTGAGGCGGGTGACAAGCGGTTAATTGAAAACTTGGGATCACACTGTACAAGCCACAGCCAAGCGATACAGGAAAAACTGACGCGTTTCACACTTTAATAAGTGCTTACTCATAGCTTAACCCCTAAACATTACACATCTATTTTTAAGCAGAGACCCTGGAGACTAAAATGGCTGTTTTTATGCGGTTTATCAAACGCTAATTTTCAGGAACAAATACACTTTAACCACCTGCCGCCAGTATAACGTACATATACTGCGGCAAGGTGGCAGTGCTGCACTGGATCACATATGAGGTATGTGACCCGACACTTCGGGGGTCTGCGGCGATCGTGCGCGCTGCCAGTGAGACGCTACTGCTGTGAATAGACACAGCGGGAGCTGACCTGCGGGTGCCACAGGCTCAATGTCCACCAGCACCCGCCGATCGTTAAGCAGAGAGCCAGAACGCTGATGCAAACAAAACAGATTGCCGTTCCAAGGGGGCCCAGAAGAATTTGTTTGCCCTATTGAACCAAATTGTGATTTTATAAGCATCCGGTAGGCCTCTCTTTTTAATTCAACATATGTTGTATAAGATTCATGTAAAAAACTAAGTTTATGATAAAAATAAAAATTGTAACTATATCCATTTAAATATGGTCTGTTCTGCTCACTTATGGCATCAACTCTGTGCAGCATTCTAAAGTCTCATGAGGAAGCTCTTCTGGGCGAAACACGTAGAGCAGAAGTGGCTGCACAGTTGTAGGACTTACATGTTTATGTGACATTTTACATTTTAAATATTTTGATATTAAATAAAATTTGTATCTTTTTTATCTTAAATGATCATGTTGTGGATTTATGCTGTCACCTTTAAAGTCCCGTCTTTTGCATCTCCATATTTGTCAGTAGGGAAGGTATGGATCCTGTGTTCCTGTAAAGCAGGGGCACTGATCCATAACTTCCCCTAGTAAAGCGCCCCCCCCCCCCCCCCCCCCCCACAGTGCACAAACACTGGCTAGGCACACAGTTAACCCTTTAACTCGCCCCTGATGTTTAACCCCTCCCCAGCCAATGTCATTTGTACCCAAACAAGGTGAGACAGGAAGCCTAATGATATCACGGGTTCCCTGCCTCGGCTCACCTCCGCATACGATCAACACTGAAGAAATGGCTGCACTCCAAGATCCATCAAAATTCTTATTTAATAAACGAACATCTCAAGTGTTACAGGCAGTTCAAATGGCAAACGCGTTTCACACACTAGCAGGTATGCTTATTTATTACCTGTGTCATTAGTACGGTGGCAGCTCATATTTTTAGCACAAGTCACGGTATTAGTGTCACTGGTCCCCACAAAGTGTCAAAAGTGTCAGTTAGTGTCCGACTGTTCGCCGCAATATCCCATAGTTTGTAGAAGCTATAAACTTTTGCCCAAACCAATCACCAATCAATTGCCTGTGGCTTCCAGCAGGGGATCTGTTCTAGTAAATGCCCCTCATCACACCAATCATCCCACCTGTAGAACTGCTTTCCCTTCCTGCCACCCCCCCCCCCCCATCATGTGCTCCTCTAGCAGTGCTGACAGCTCCTTCTCACCTCCTTCCCACCGGCTGCAGGATATGGGCGGGGGGGGGGGGGTAGCTTCAGGATGGAGAGAGGATCAGGTAGGCTGTACTGGGCAGTGCTAGGACAAGGCCATGGGCAAACATGCCAAACTGAGCCCCTCCCCCAAAATATATGAGCATTATGTGTCAGCAAGCAACCCACCCCCCCCAAAAAAAAAAAAATTAGGCACTAACCTGCATACTTATCCTCCAAGCATAAATTCTACCTACTCCCAGAACATATCCATATCATATGCAGAAATCCCCCAAGCACAAATGCCCCCCCCCCCCAACCCCAAAACAATCCCTCAAATTTCCTTTACAGGTACACATCCCCCCCACACAGTCCAAGTCCCCCCCCCACCCAGCAAAAATACACCCCCCCCATCTCCTTCCTAGCTCAAATCCTCCCCACCAAAAAAAATGTCCCCTCCCAGCACAGATATCCCCCCCCCATCTCCCCGCTTGCTCAAAATCCCCTCCCAGCACACATCTCCCCCCATTGATCCCTACTAGCAGAAATCCCCCCCCCCAAAAAAAAAAAAATGTCCCTTCTAGCACAATTCCCCTCCCCCTCTACCATATCACCTCTTCTAGCACAACCCCCCCCCCCAATCCCCTCTCCTAGCATACATCCTCTTTCCCCATCCCCCCTCCCAACACAAATCTCCTTAAATCACCACTCCTACCACATAACCTCAAATTTCCCCTTCTACAACAATTATTAAACCCTGATGCGCCCCCCCCCCCCAAATTGCCCCTCCTAACACATATCCCCTCCCCCTATCTCCTCCTGGTGACCCACATCCCACGATACCACAGCGCCCAGGGCAGCCGCCCCTCCTGCCCACCCCTTGTCCCGGCCCTGGTAGCGGGCCCTGTGATTTCTAACAGCAGCCCTGCCTGTCCACCTATCACCAAAACTTCAGGTGGGGTAGGCTGAGAAGAGAGCGATACAAAGTAGCAGGGAGAGGATATGGAGATTGGTGGAGGGAAGCGTTGTGCGTCATTCTCCTGACTTTCCCGTCTCTCGCCCCCTCCCGAGTCATGTTGTGGCATGTTCTCTACATCTACAGGAGGTGATATGATCAGCAATGAATGACACCAATGTCAGAAATGACACACACAGAAATCTCATCTCCACAACAAAGGATGAGACACTCACTCTGCAATCTACTCCAGAGGAATGGGAAGGAGATGACACACATCTCATGGAGAACACTCCTTTTAGGACAAGATTGGCTAAATACGCACATGAAACACACAACGGAGATGATTTTACCTGGCAGAAAATGTATAAAATAATGTATAAATAATAACGTGCGCCCATTTATTACCCATCAGCCTGGGAATGCTGGACGTCATAAAATAAAAGGAGGCGATCGCACTATTCAGAGTCCAGCGACAGCGGGGCCATGTTCTGGGGAACATCCTTGAGGCATGTTGTGGTTGATGCAATTTCCTAACGTTTAGCGTTAGACTGCCGTCACACCTGACTGTTTTGAATCGCAGCGATTTGCAGGCAGAATTACGATGATTTCAAAACAAAAACACTCTGCCTGAATGACAAACTGCACAAGGAGAATTTCAGGTGCCATTTATTTTAATGGTACCTAAAAACGCGGCAAACCGCACATCACATGAAGCTTATCACCCCTTTACAAGCTACTCATCCTTTTTTGGGTGACAAACTTCAGGTGATTATCAGTGCAGCCCCATCACAATCAGTGCCCATCAGTGTAGATCATTACAGCTCATCAGCGCCCATCAGCGCAGCCTATCAGCGCCCATCAGCGCAGCCTATCAGCGCAGCCTATCAGCGCCCATCAGCGCAGCCTATCAGCGCCCATCAGTGCAGCCTATGCGCGCCCATCAGCTCAGCTTAGCATGTGCAGCTTATCCGTGCCCATCAGTGCAGCCTATCAGCGCCCATCAGTGCAGCTTATCAGCGCCCATCAGTGCAGCCTAGCCGCGCCCATCAGTGCAGCTTATCAGTGCCCATCAGTGCAGCCTATCAGTGCAGCTTATCAGCGCCCATCAGTGCAGCCTAGCCGCGCCCATCAGTGCAGCTTATCAGTGCCCATCAGTGCAGCTTATCAGTGCCCATCAGTGCAGCCTATCAGTGCCCATCAGTGCAGCCTATCAGTGCCCATCAGTGCAGCTTATCAGTGCCCATCAGTGCAGCCCATCAGTGCAGCTTATCAGCGCCCATCAGTGCAGCCTAGCCGCACCCATCAGTGCAGCCTATCAGTGCCCATCAGTGCAGCCTATCAGTACAGCCTATCAGTGCCCATCATTGTAGCTTATCAGCGCCCATCAGTGCAGCCTAGCCGCGCCCATCAGTGCAGCTTATCAATGCCCATCAGTGCAGCTTATCAGTGCAGCCTATCAGTGCAGCTTATTAGTGGTGCCTATTCATGCACCCCAGTGGCGGCCAGTGGTAATTTTGGGAGGGGGGAGTGGCAAACAGTACCACCCGCCCAGCGGTCGGTTGGCAGGTGGGTCAGGTGCATTTACCTGATCTATGCATCGATTCACCGGCAGCTTCCCTTGCTCCTTGACAGCGGCAGCTCTCCCTTTCCCTGCTATCCACGGGCATCAGCGGCTTCAGTTTCCTCCCTCCTCCTCAGAGGCCAGTTGGGGCTCTTCTCTTTTCAGCCAATCGAAAAACGGGTCTCAGACCGGCTTCTGAATGGCCGGATTGAGGATCAGTGTTACAACGGTGAATATTCATTCGCTGTTGTCACACCTGGGTGGGCTAAAGGCGCAATGCTCTACGCTCCAAGCTCACCCTATTTTGAAGCCTATTAGAGCCTCTGTTTTTTTTTTTTTAAAGCACCTGATTAGCGCCAATGTAATTCAGGCGCCCTGAAAGGGGCCGGACGCCTGAATTGGGGGTGGCCGCGGCGGCCATTACTCATATAAGGGATGGTGTGGAGAGAGGGGGAGGAGCCTGGGTGCCCCTAATGGACGGGCCGCCACTGATGCATCCTCATCTGTGCCCATCAGTGTAGAAGAAAAAATTACTTATTTGCTAAATTTTATAACAGAAAAAGGTTTTATTTTGTTTGAAAATTAGCAAAATATGAAAAACCCTATCAGTGATTAAATACCACCAAAAGAAAGCTCTATCTGTATCAAAAAAAATTATAAAAATGTTATTTGGGTACAGTGTTACATGATCGCGCAATTGTCATTCAAAGTGTGACAGCGCTGAAAGCTGAAAATTGACCTGGGCAGCAAGGGGGTGAATGTGTAGAGTACTGAAGGGGTTAAAAAGGGGATTCAAGCCTACCACTGGTGACAAAGAGCATCCACCCCCCTATCTGTGATGCTGGGCGATCTTATTATAAAGACTAACATGCTATTATGGCTGAGCGCCATGTGTTCCCCCTTTAATTAAAAAAAAAAAAAAAATCAATCACACACATTTTTGGAAATAATAAAATAGAAAGTATTTGTTTCCAAAAATATACAATAAAAAAATAAATAAAAATAAATAAATAAAAAAAAAAAAAAAAAAAATCGACAAAAAAAAATTATATTTTCCTAAAAAACTCCCAACCTACATTACCAAGAATTATTCCATAAATTTCATTATGTTCTCAGGTGACTAAAATACATTTGAAAAAAGAGAGCTGATTCACTTTAAAGCAAACTAACTAAATAAATGAAGAGCTGCCATGCAGTCGGAATGGACAGCGCGGCCACATGATAAAATATTAATATGGTTGTCTGTTTGATGCAGTGATTCTGCCTCATTGCTATTCCCGGGATGAAGGGCGCTCCTTTGGTCTCAGATATGGTGCCAGCAGAACAGAGAGTGCTGCAGTGTTGTAGGGGGTGACTGACATCACATGATCGAACCCAGAGTTCGGTATTATGAAGTTAATGGAATAGCTGGAGGGGCTGCACAGGAAATGCGGTCATCAAAAGCGCTTCCAACATTGGACCCCCCCCCACCCCCCCACTTACCCAGGTTCTGTATCACTATGCCACCATTAAACATGAGGAGGAATTTATAAATCCAGACAGGCAGAACTCTTCAGAACCTGGTGAGCATGGCCAATACCAGCTAAAGGGCACAGAATGGTGTACACAACATCTACAGGTGCTATCAGGACAACCCTCAATCCAAGCAGTGCCATCAGCTCAACCCTCCATCCAAGCAGTGCCATCAGCTCAACCCTCCATCCAAGCAGTGCCATCAGCTCAACCCTCCATCCAAGCAGTGCCATCAGCTCAACCCTCCATCCAAGCAGTGCCATCAGCTCAACCCTCCATCCAAGCAGTGCCATCAGCTCAACCCTCCATCCAAGCAGTGCCATCAGCTCAATCCTCCATCCAAGCAGTGCCATCAGCTCAACCCTCTGGCCAAGCAGTGCCATCGGCTCAACCCTCCATCCAAGCAGTGCCATCAGCTCAACCCTCCATCCAAGCAGTGCCATCGGCTCAACCCTCCGGCCAAGCAGTGCCATCGGCTCAACCCTCCATCCAAGCAGTGCTATCAATTCAGCCATTTATCCGAGCAATGCCATCACCTCGACCATCCATCCAAGCAGTGCAATCAGTACAACCCTCCATCCAAGAATTGCTATCACCTGAACCACCCATCCAAAAGCAGTGCCATCAGTTTAACCATCTCTATCAGAGCAGTGCTAGCTCAACCCTCCTTACAAACAGTGCTATCAGCTCAACCCTCCAACCAAGCAGTGCTATCAGCTCAACCCTCCATCCAAGCAGTGCTATCACCACAACCCTCCATCCAAGCAGTGCTATCACCACAACCCTCCATCCAAGCAGTGCTATCAGCTAAACCCTCCATCCAAGCAGTGCTATCAGCTAAACCCCCCATCTGAAGTTATATCAATTTAGCCATTTATCCGAGCAGTGCTATCAGATCAATCCTCCATATCCAAGCAGTGCCATCACCTCAACCTTCCATCCAAGCAGTGCTATCACCTCAACCTTCCACCCAAGCAGTGCCATCATTCCAGCCCTTTATCAAAGCAGTGTTCAAGACAAGATTTGCCCTAATCCCCAGCCATCATCTCCTGTAAGAGCTTGGAGGTCAGATGACCAGCCTCCCCAGAAATATCTTTAGGTTGACAGCATGGGGACTCTCAACTTTAGTGACATACCACCCCATTTGAAAAGACACTGAAGATGCACAATGGTTCTTATAAATAAACTAGGCACAATTATGCAGTTACAGTACTGAACTCGAAACTTCTATTAAAAGCCTGCAGCAAGTGCACTGAGATATTACAAAGTGTACAGAACAAGGACAATGTTCAATAGATTACACAATACATTCACATTAAAGCACGAGGAGTTCTGGTGGACTTAAAGTACTTTAGAACTAAAAGGCAAAACTTTTTTTTTCTTCATTTTGAGTAGAGGAAGGGAGGTTTAGAACCTCGTCACATTTTTTACTGCCATCTTTGTCCTTTCCTTTCATTTCCTGACCCCCCATAGACAAAACAGGTAGTGAGAGGAATGCCTACAAAAATTAGGGACACTCTGGTTGTCACTAGAACTAGTGTCCCAGCTGGAAGATTTCCTCTCTATTCCTCTTCTGGTGACAACCAAAATTAGGGGATGCTCTTTTCTTTCACTGATAATTATAAAACATGACAGAGGGTGAATCTCACAAACCGGGGTACTGGCAGCAATAGAAGCCTGACAAGGCGTCTAATCCCTCTGCACTCTAAAGCTAAAAATACTTTTTGCCTTTAGTGATAATTTAAAGTAGACCTGGACTAAAATATAAATTTCCAATGTTCCTGAAAGATTTCCTGTAAAAAATAGCGGTGCACTTCCGGTGCCTAGGCACATCTAATTCTGTAGCCTCATAGATGTTTGCAGCACGTGCAGCGCAAGACCATCTAAGGCACTGCTGCCTGTGACTGATAGTCTCACCAGATTTGAAATAAGGTTTGGTGATGTCACTACTTTGCTGCTCTCCATGCTGGGAAAGAAGCCGTACCTGAATATCTGCAGTGCAAGGATCTCCCTGCTTCCAAGCCTTGCAGTCTCAAGAAATGTGGAGTGAGATTTGGTGAGGTCACTACTGTGCTGCTCACTGTTCTACTTGCTGGAGAATAAGCTGTACCTAAGGGCCTGCAGTGCAAGGATTTCCCCGATTCCAAACCTGGTATCCTAAAGAGATGTGGAGTGAGATTTGGTGATGCCACTACATTGCTGCTCATTGTTCTCCTTGCTGGAGAGGAAGCTGTACCCGAGGACCTGCAGTGCAAGGATCTCCCTGCATCCAAGCATCTGGTAGCCCCTGAAGATTTGGAGGGGTAACTGGTGCTGTCACTACTGTTTTGATCACTGTTCTTGCTGGAGAGGATGTTGTACCTGAGGACCTGCAGTAAAAGGATCTATCTTCTTCCAAGCCTGGTAGTTTCAAGAGATGCGGAGTGAAATTTGGTGATGTCACTATTTTACTGCTCATTGTTCTCCTTGCTGGAGAGGAAGCTGTACCTGAGGACTGGCAATGCAAGGATATCCCTGCTTCCAAGCCTGGTAGCCTCAGGAGATTTAGGGTGAGATTTAGTGATGTCACTACTGTGCTGCTCACTGTTCTCCTTGCTGGAGAGGAAGCTGTACCTGAGGACCTGCAGTGCAAGGATCTCCCTGCTTCCAAGCCTGGTAGCCTCCAGAGATTTGGTGATGTCACTACTGTGCTGCTCATTATTCTCCTTGCTAGAGAGGATGTTGTACCTGAGGACCTACCGTGGAAGGCTCTCCCTGCTTCCAAACATGGTAGCCTCAGAAGATTTGGAGGGGCACCTGGTGCTGCCACCACTGCGCTGCTCACTGCTCTTCATGCTGGAGAGGACCAGCAATGCAAAGATTTCCCTGTGTCCAAGCCTGGTGGCCTCAAGAGATCTGGAGTGAGATTTGGCGATGCCACCACTGTGCTACTCACTTTCTGGAGAGAAAGCTGTACCTGAGGACCTGCAGTGCAAGGATCTCCCGGCTTCTGCTATATCCATTAAGTGGATCTGTGCATCCTCCAACTTTATCATTACCCCACCATAAATCAGGGCACGACTTAGATATGAGAAAGCAAAGCCCTGCTTCTACCACTATGGCAACTTCAACAGTGAGGCACAGGGCAGAACAAGGCATGGCGACTCAGCAATAGGAAAATAAAATACTGATGCCCTCTCCTTGTTTCTTGGGGGGGGGCACAGCTTCCACAGTACAGGTACTCTTTAACTTAATGCCTGTCAATGCAGCTTATACACTGAAGTCGCCTTCCCGTACCATGGCGATGGATTAGTCCTCGGCGACCTTTTGTAATATTTATATATGTGGTAAAT
This sequence comes from Lithobates sylvaticus, assembly GCA_028564925.1. Classification (NCBI taxonomy): domain Eukaryota; kingdom Metazoa; phylum Chordata; class Amphibia; order Anura; family Ranidae; genus Lithobates; species Lithobates sylvaticus. The sequence continues at coordinate 5,017,512 of CM053037.1, forward strand.
GTAGCACAGCTTCCATCGTATTTAAAGCTGTGACTGAGGGAACTGGCCGATAATAGAATGCAGCTAAAGAGAATAATATTTCACAATCGTAAAACCGTCCGCGATTCCACCAAACTAATCTCTTTTCCTCCATTTATTACCGCCCTGCGGCCAGACACGCCATTATCACCTTAACAGTGAGGCGCTGGATTGCCGTACTCCGCACAGCGCACAGGACACAGCTTGGTATATCACACATATTAACAACCGACAAGTACCCTTTGTCATTGGAATGGAAATCTGCACTTCCACCGACTTACCACAAGATAGAGGACTTCAGAAGAATGCAAAATCAAAGAGCATCCTTCAATAACAAGATCTCTGACAATTCAGACTGGAGACCTGCGCTGGACGGCTCTCTCTAAGACGGCTCTTAAAGGGTCTCAATCCTGTCCTTCCCCTTTGTTTCTGGCTTACGGACTGTTCTAAGAAGTTCCACCTAGTGAAGTGTGTCCTCCTGTTACACATTAACATTTATGGAGTATCCCATACCAGCCTCTCTCCTGTTACAGCTACAAGCCATAAATCTTAAAAAGGCCTCTCTGCCCGATGCTTACCCATTTTGCGCCCATGGCAAGACTTGGACCCCTTTCACACTGGGGCGTTTTTCAGGCGCTTTAGCGTTAAAAAAAAAGCGCCTGTAAAGCACTTGAAAGAAGCCTCATCTGCAATCCCAATGTGAAAACGCAAGTGCTTCAAGAGCCCTTTCACACTGCCAGTGCCCGAAAAACGCTTAAACTAGCGGCGCTTTACCAGCCGGACTGTGGCCAGTGGGAGTAGAAAATGTCCTGGCGTCCAGTGGGAGTAAACAATGCCCTATGTTTGCAGTCAGTGAGAGATACAGTGCCCCATCGTTGGCGTCAGTGGAAGGTATTCTGACCCATCGTTGGTGTCAGTGGAAGGAATTCTGATCCATTGTTGGTGTCAGTGGAAGGTATTCTGATCCATCGTTGGTGTCAGTGGAAGGAATTCTGACCCATCGGTGTCAGTGGAAGGAATTCTGACCCATCGTTGGGGTCAGTGGAAGGAATTCTGACCCATCGTTGGGGTCAGTGGAAGGAATTCTGATCCATCGTTGGCGTCAGTGGAAGGAATTCTGACCCATTGTTGGTGTCAGTGGAAGGAATTCTGATCCATCGTTGGCGTCAGTGGAAGGAATTCTGATCCATCGTTGGCGTCAGTGGAAGGAATTCTGATCCATCGTTGGTGTCAGTGGAAGGTATTCTGATCCATCGTTGGCGTCAGTGGAAGGAATTCTGATCCATCGTTGGTGTCAGTGGAAGGTATTCTGATCCATCTTTGGTGTCAGTGGAAGGTATTCTGACCCATCGTTGGCGTCAGCGGAAGGAATTCTGATCCATCCTTGGTGTCAGTGGAAGGAATTCTGATCCATCCTTGGCGTCAGTGGAAGGAATTCTGATCCATCGTTGGCGTCAGTGGAAGGAATTCTGATCCATCCTTGGCGTCAGTGGAAGGAATTCTGATCCATCCTTGGCGTCAGTGGAAGGAATTCTGATCCATCGTTGGTGTCAGTGGAAGGAATTCTGATCCATCTTTGGTGTCAGTGGAAGGTATTCTGACCCATCGTTGGCGTCAGTGGAAGGAATTCTGATCCATCCTTGGTGTCAGTGGAAGGTATTCTGACCCATCCTTGGCGTCAGTGGAAGGAATTCTGATCCATCCTTGGCGTCAGTGGAAGGAATTCTGATCCATCCTTGGCGTCAGTGGAAGGAATTCTGATCCAGCCTTGATGTCAGTGGAAGGAATTCTGACCCATCGTTGGCGTCAGTGGAAGGAATTCTGATCCATCGTTGGCGTCAGTGGAAGGAATTCTGATCCATCGTGGATGTCAGTGGAAGGAATTCTGATCCATCGTGGATATCAGCGGAAGGAATTCTGATCCATCGTTGGCATCAGTGGAAGGAATTCTGACCCATCGTTGGCGTCAGTGGAAGGAATAGTGCCCGAATGTTGATGTCAGTGGATGGAATATTGCCCCAAGGGCCAGATAAAGGCAAGCAAAGGGCCGCATTTTGCCCCGGGCTGCAGTTTGGAAACCACTGCACTACGGTATCTGGGACCCTCAACACTCACCCCCTTAAGTGTTCTGCAATAAAACTTTAAAAAGTCAAAAGTGATTTGCGCTCAATGTCCTTTCTCAGATTTCCAATTTTAAACTTGAGGTGAAATGTTAGCCCGCCCCTGGCCTCTGGAGGTGCCATCTTGTCCTTGGGGTATCAGAGGGTTTGGGGAAGAACCAGTTAAAATCAGCGGCTCCTATGGGGGGGGGGGGCACTACATAATATTATGGGGAGCTTTGAGACAATGTCGTGGCTGAGAAAGTCTCCCCGATATTTATTTTTGGTGGAGCGGTATAATTTTACATTTCTCGCCGTGGAAGTTCTTCCCCCCCCAGTCGGCCGCCTGTTCCTGAGTCGCTCTGCAAATCAGGGTTCCTGCTGCATTTGAAATTGTCGGCAAACATCATTATTTCTGAGTATGCGGTCAGGTAACAGAGTGTGAACACAAAGATAATGCGGCACAGCAGAAGACAGGCAGATCCTCGGTCATCGCAGGAGATCGGCTGAGAGAGCCCGCTCATTATTCCTCCGCCGCTTTCTCCATCAGTCAGGGAAGAGGCTCTCAGTGTGAGTTTCTGATGGTATTTACCCTCCTCGCTGTGTTACGCTGAGAACATTAGGCACCTACTTATTTCAGAGTATGCAGAAGAAGAAGTGAAATGAGCTGTACACGTCCCCGGCTCACGCCGTCCCCCAGGAGAGCGCCAGACAAGCGCAAAGCTCCAGCCGTCTATATATAAAAAACTATATAGAACTCCACCGGCCTGGCTGCAAAATAATTGCTTCTGCCTCACCGCTCTTCATCCAACTCCCAAGTTCTTCTTCCAAAAAGTGAAGTGGAAAAAAAAAATGAAAAAAGAGTTGAAACCGCAGGACCGGCATGACAGCACTGCAATTCTCAGAAGGAAGGAAGTGCAAGTTACGGATATGCATGACCAGATTCCTACCTACTGGGTAGGTAGTCCAACAAGCAACTTAAAGCGGTGTTCCGGACGAAATTATACTTTTTAAATAAAAATACCCCTATAATACACCAGCTTAATGTATTCTAGTAAAGTTAGTCTGTAAACTAAGGTCTGTTTTGTTAGTTTTTAGCAGTAGTTTGTTATTTTATAAACTTGCAGCAGGCCGTGGCCATCTTAAGTGTGGGCATCTGAAGCCAGACTGTATTTCTTCCTGGATCTCATCCTTGCAGATCTCGTACATGCTCAGTGCAGCATAAGCAGTGTAATAGGTTTTCAGGTCAGGTTTCCATAGCAACGGCAGTTTGAGAGGAAGTTGCTGCCCCTTCCCAGGAGGCATTGCGAACAGGAAATGATGCGATGGGCAGCGGCCAGGGAGGAGGAAGTGAAAAATGAATACAGCAGATATACAGTCTGTGCTGAAAAAAAAATAAAAAAAATATCCAATTTGTTTACAGTGCACAGTTTAGTGAGGGATGCTGAAGAGTTGTAAAAGTGGGTGGAACTCCACTTTAAGGGGCATGCATGGCAGGCTGACAACACTGTTGCTAGTCGGTGGCGGTGGCTTAGCAGGAAGTGATGTCACCAGCAGGATCTCCAAAGAAAAAAAAGAAAAACTTTGTAGCAGAGTCTCCAAAAAAACTATTTTTCTATAGAAACTGTATACAGTGTGGCATGATGCCAAACATACTAAAGAAAAGATTTATGGTGCATATGCCGTTTCAAATGGCGCTTTATGCATCGATATACCTCCTTGGGCCAAGTCTGTCCGGACAGTACGGTCACCTGCTGACTTGGTGCCATCCACAGGCAGCTTAACTCAGCATTAAGACGCAAAAAATGAATCCAACGCTATTTTACTTCAGTTGATTACAGTACAGAGGATGTTTTTCCAGTCGTAGTGTAAAAACATGACTTTCCTAAACTCTGCGAAGTACTAACACTGATTAAGCCCTTGTCCAAATTGCATGACATTGCACCCCATTGCGGGCATTGGCACCGTTCAAATTGGCGTGACTCATGTTGCAGTGACTTTGAAAAAAAGTTTCCTGCACTTCTTTTATTTCCCGATTTCATTATAATTTGCATAGACTTCTGTTAAATGAAGTTGCAAATCGCACTGATCTCCGGCTTTGAAATCGCACTGATCTCCGGCTTTGAAATCGCACTGATCTCCGGCTTTGAAATCGCACTGAAGTGGTCCCTAAATAAGAGGGAGGGGGATGCACTTTGGAGGGGAGCTGAACTGGGAATGGGCGGGAGGGGCAGACTAGGGGGTGATCAATACTGAGTGCCGCTCTATACTAGTGGAAGATCTGTACTGCGGAGGGAGCTCTATACTAAGAGGGGGGGGGGGGTTCTGTACTGGGGTCGGGAGAGATCTGTACTGCAGGGGGAATTTGTACTGAGGTGGAGCTGTACTGAATGGGAGATCTGAGGTCCCTCTGTATACCTCCCAACCCTCCCGGATTCCGTGGGAACTTCCCGCCTTTTGCAGCAAGTCCCGGGGTCCCATGGATCCAAGTTCCAGTCCAGGGCTCCACTCCGTAGTGCCCTGGGTCCACCGGCGCCACAACTGCCCACTTTTTTTCAGTTTTTCTGGTTATTCGATATGACCTAAATTCGTTATGATCGAAATTTTGAATAAATTCGAAAATTTGAATACCTATAAAATGTATTAGTTAGTAATAGTTATTATTCCAGACTTTCGAACTTTCAGGGTTTTCTAAGTTTTTCGGATTTTCACATTTTCGACTTGAGAGAGCTGGGGGGGGGGGGGGTGTTAGTAAGAGAGGAGGGGGGAATTGGTGAGAGAGCTGGGGGGCATTAGAAAGAGAGAAGGGGTGGGGAATTGGTGAGAGCTGTGGGGGGGGGGGGCATTAGTAAGAGAGGAGGGGGGAATTGGTGAGAGAGCTGGGGGGGCATTAGTAAGAGGAAGGGAGAATTGGTGAAAGAGTTGGGGGGGGGCATTGCTGAGAAAGCTGGGGGGGGGGGGGGGCATTGGTGAGAGAGCTGGGGAGTGCATTAGTAAGAGGAGGGGGAGCATTGGTGAGAGAGCTGGGGAGGGCACTAGTTAGAGAAGAGGGTGGAATTCATGAGAGAGCAGGGGGGCATTAGTAAGAGAGGAGGGGGAGGGGGAACGGTGAGAGAGCAGGGGGGCATTAGTAAGGGAGAAGGGGGGGATTGGTGAGAGCTCCACACTCCTGAACCCTGCAATCTGTTCACTGCACGCTCCTGACCCCTGCGCATCGCACGCTCCTGGCCCCTGCGCATCGCACGCTCCTGGCCCCTGTGTTCTGCACATCACACACTCCTGACCCTTGCGTTCTGCACATCGCAAACTCCTGACCTCTGCGCATCGCACACTCCTGACCCCTGCGCATCGCACGCTCCTGGCCCCTGCGCATCGCACGCTCCTGGCCCCTGTGTTCTGCACATCACACACTCCTGACCCTTGCGTTCTGCGCATCGCACACTCCTGACCTCTGCGCATCGCACACTCCTGACGGCTGCGCATCGCACACTCCTGACCGCTGCGCATCGCACACTCCTGACCGCTGCGCATCGCACACTCCTGACCGCTGCACTCTGTGCATCGCACACTCCTGACCTCTGCACTCTGTGCATCGCACACTCCTGACCTCTGCACTCTGTGCATCGCACACTCCTGACCTCTGCACTCTGTGCATCGCACACTCCTGACCTCTGCACTCTGTGCATCGCACACTCCTGACCTCTGCACTCTGTGCATCGCACACTCCTAACCTCTGCACTCTGTGCATCGCACACTCCTGACCTCTGCACTCTGTGCATCGCACACTCCTGACCCCTGTGAGACTATAATAATTAAATACAATGTTTCCACGTGATGTACACAGCAAGTAGATTCAAGTTAGAAGCCCCCCCCCCCCCCACTGTTAGTGCAATTGTGCTGCTGTGCACGCAGAGTACCACCTAATCTGGGTGCTCAAATCTGAACCCCCCCAGGAAAAAAAAATTATCTATGGCCCTGAACATGATCACAAAAAAAAAAAAAAACACAGTACGATAGCAACACAACTAAACTCCACCGGCCGTATAAAATGGCGCCGTGGTCTGTATAAAATAGCGCGTTAGTGACATAGAAATAAACAGGCAGCAGCTAATTATTTGGGAATATAATGTGAAGGTAATCAGTTGATTGATTAGGTAATCAATTCTCACACTCATATTTGTACGGCCAGCGGCAATATAACGCTATTCTATAACAATGAATATGTTTCATTTGCCATGAACAGGACAACTATGAGTGTAATAAACAGAGCACAAGGCGCGGTTCTTCACCGGCGCGGCGTCTTTCCAATGCTGGTAAAAATGGCCCTTCGTGTAGAAAAGGTTGGGCGGGGTCATCACAAGAGAAATTGCTCGGTCTGGAGTTCCCCTTAAAGCACTTGGCGGCACAGCCAGACTTCACCGCACGCTGTTCCCGACAAGCACCAATCAGCCCTCCGCCGCCAGAAATAGCAAACTTATGATTAGATATATTTTTTTGGGCTGTGAGAAGGAAGCAGTCTGATAAATAATTCATCGGGCTGAATGTGTAAAAAAGTAGAAAATGCCGAGAAGGAAATAACAAGAGGCAGCATGCTGGTTAATCCCCCCCTCTCCCCGGCCTAGGTTGGTGCCATGGGCTAGTATCCCGCTGAGAGAAGGGAAGCGGGCCGCATGCCGGAACTCTGCCGGGAAAGGGGTGATCCGCCCCGCCGTGCCAGATCAATGAGAGGAGAGGAGCCTTCACTGATGAGCGCCGGTCTGATCCACACACTATATAAATGAAGAGCGACAACTCAACCTGGGGGCCTCTGCTATGTAAATCTATTATATTATTCCCCAATATTTATATAGTGATCCCCCGAAGGAGCTCATCTCTCCACCACAACCAGAGAGGAACACAACGTGACAGTCTGTACACCCGCTGTGCCCATTATGAGGGGTTCCTGGGTCTGTACACCCGCTGTGCCCATTATGAGGGGTTCCTGGGTCTGTACACCCGCTGTGCCCATTATGAGGGGTTCCTGGGTCTGTACACCCGCTGTGCCCATTATGAGGGGTTCCCACCATCCCTGTGCCGAGTTCCCGGGTCTGTACACCCGCTGTGCCCATTGTGAGGGGTTCCTGGGTCTGTACACCGCTGTGCCCATTATGAGGGGTTCCCACCATCCCTGTGCCGAGTTCCCGGGTCTGTACACCCGCTGTGCCCATTGTGAGGGGTTCCTGGGTCTGTACACCCGCTGTGCCCATTATGAGGGGGTTCCTGGGTCTGTACACCCGCTGTGCCCATTATGAGGGGTTCCTGGGTCTGTACACCCGCTGTGCCCATTATGAGGGGTTCCTGGGTCTGTACACCCGCTGTGCCCATTATGAGGGGTTCCTGGGTCTGTACACCCGCTGTGCCCATTATGAGGGGTTCCTGGGTCTGTACACCCGCTGTGCCCATTATGAGGGGTTCCCACCATCCCTGTGCCGAGTTCCCGGGTCTGTACACCCGCTGTGCCCATTGTGAGGGGTTCCTGGGTCTGTACACCCGCTGTGCCCATTATGAGGGGTTCCCACCATCCCTGTGCCGAGTTCCCGGGTCTGTACACCCGCTGTGCCCATTGTGAGGGGTTCCTGGGTCTGTACACCCGCTGTGCCCATTATGAGGGGGTTCCTGGGTCTGTACACCCGCTGTGCCCATTATGAGGGGTTCCCACCATCCCTGTGCTGAGCTCCAGGGTCTATACACCTGCTGTGCCCATTATGAGGAGTTCCCACCATCCCTGTGCTGAGTTCCCGGGTCTGTACACCCGCTGTGCCCATCATGAGGGGTTCCCACCATCCCTGTGCCGAGTTCCGGGTCTGTACACCCGCTGTGCCCATTATGAGGGGCTCCCACCATCCCTGTGCGAGTTCCCGGGTCTGTACACCGGCTGTGCCCATTATGAGGGGCTCCCACCATCCCTGTGCTGAGTCCCCGGGTCTGTACACCCGCTGTGCCCATTATGAGGGGTTCCCATTATCCCTGTACTGAGTTCCCGGGTCTGTACACCCCCTGTGCCCATTATGAGAGGTTCCCATCATCCCTGTGCTGAGTTCCCGGGTCTGTACACCCGCTGTGCCCATTATGAGAGGTTCCAACCATCCCTGTGCCGAGTTCCCGGGTCTGTACGCCCACTGTGCCCATTATGAGGGGTTCCCACCATCCCTGTGCCGGGTTGCCGGGTCTGTACACCCGCTGTGCCCATTATGAGGGGCTCCCACCATCCCTGTGCCGAGTTCCCGGGTCTGTACACCGGCTGTGCCCATTATGAGGGGCTCCCACCATCCCTGTGCTGAGTCCCCGGGTCTGTACACCCGCTGTGCCCATTATGAGGGGTTCCCATTATCCCTGTACTGAGTTCCCGGGTCTGTACACCCCCTGTGCCCATTATGAGGGTTCCCATCATCCCTGTGCTGAGTTCCCGGGTCTGTACACCCGCTGTGCCCATTATGAGAGGTTCCAACCATCCCTGTGCCGAGTTCCCGGGTCTGTACACCCACTGTGCCCATTATGAGGGGGTTCCCACCATCCCTGTGCCGGGTTGCCGGGTCTGTACACCCGCTGTGCCCATTATGAGGGGTTCCCACCATCCCTGTGCTGAGTTCCTGGGTCTGTACACCCGCTGTGCCCATTATGAGGGGTTCCTACCATCCCTGTGCCGAGTTCCCGGGTCTGTACGCCCACTGTGCCCATTATGTGGGGTTCCCACCATCCCTGTGCTGAGTTCCTGGGTCTGTACACCCGCTGTGCCCATTATGAGGGGCTCCCACCATCCCTGTGCCGAGTTCCCGGGTCTGTACACCCGCTGTGCCCATTATGAGGGGTTCCCACCATCCCTGTGCGAGTTCCCGGGTCTGTACACCCGCTGTGCCCATTATGAGGGGTTCCCATCATCCCTGTGCCGAGTTCCCGGGTCTGTACACCCGCTGTGCCCATTATGAGGGGTTCCCATCATCCCTGTGCCGAGTTCCCGGGTCTGTACACCCGCTGTGCCCATTATGAGGGGTTCCCATCATCCCTGGGCTGAGTTCCCGGGTCTGTACACCCGCTGTGCCCATTATGGGGGTTCCCACCATCCCTGTGCCGAGTTCCCGGGTCTGTACACCCACTGTGCCCATTATGTGGGGTTCCCCCCATCCCTGTGCCGAGTTCCCAGGTCTGTACACCCGCTGTGCCCATTATGAGGAGTTCCCACCATCCCTGTGCTGAGTTCCTGAGTCTGTACACCCACTGTGCCCATTATGAGGGGTTCCCATCATCCCTGTGCCGAGTTCCCGGGTCTGTACACCCGCTGTGCCCATTATGAGGGGTTCCCATCATCCCTGGGCTGAGTTCCCGGGTCTGTACACCCGCTGTGCCCATTATGGGGGGTTCCCACCATCCCTGTGCCGAGTTCCCGGGTCTGTACACCCACTGTGCCCATTATGTGGGGTTCCCCCCATCCCTGTGCCGAGTTCCCAGGTCTGTACACCCGCTGTGCCCATTATGAGGAGTTCCCACCATCCCTGTGCTGAGTTCCTGAGTCTGTACACCCACTGTGCCCATTATGAGGGGTTCCCATCATCCCTGTGCCGAGTTCCAGGTCTGTACCCCCGCTGTGCCCATTATGAGGAGTTCCCACCATCCCTGTGCTGAGTTCCCGAGTCTGTACACCCGCTGTGCCCATTATGAGGGGTTCCCACCATCCCTGTGCTGAGTTCCCGGGTCTGTACACCCGCTGTGCCCATTATGAGGAGTTCCCGAGTCTGTACACCCACTGTGCCCATTATGAGGGGTTCCCATCATCCCTGTGCCGAGTTCCAGGGTCTGTACCCCCGCTGTGCCCATTATGAGGGGTTCCCCCCATCCCTGTGCTGAGTTCCCGGGTCTGTACACCCGCTGTGCCCATTATGAGGAGTTCCCACCATCCCTGTGCTGAGTTCCCGGGTCTGTACACCCGCTGTGCCCATTATAAGGGGTTCCCACGATCCCTGTGCTGAGTTCCCGGGTCTGTACCCCGCTGTGCCCATTATGAGGGGTTCCCACCATCCCTGTGCTGAGTTCCCGGGTCTGTACACCCGCTGTGCCCATTATGGGGGTTCCCACCATCCCTGTGCTGAGTTCCCGGGTCTGTACACCCGCTGTGCCCATTATGAGGGTTCCCACCATCCCTGTGCCGAGTTCCCGGGTCTATACATCCGCTGTGCCCATTATGAGAGGTTCCCACCATCCCTGTGCTGAGTTCCCGGGTCTGTACACCCGCTGTGCCCATTATGAGGGGTTCCCACCATCCCTGTGCCGAGTCCCCGGGTCTGTACACCCGCTGTGCCCATTATGAGGGGTTCCCACCATCCCTGTGCCGAGTCCCCAGATCAGAGCTGGGAGTTTTTAGGAGAAATCACACTATTGGAGTATTCGGGAATCTATAAGACGACAGGGGCTGTCCTAGCTCACTACCCTCCACCTATAACTGACCTTTGAGTGGAGGAACCCTTTGACAATGGTTGTAATCCCTTACATGTACCCGGTGAAGTGACTGACATCCATTGATACACAGTGATGACACAAATCCTCCTACATAAGTTGTACCTGTTTATCTGCAGTCTTCTCTACAGTGCTGAATTATAAAGCTTGTCTGAGCAATCCATAAAAAAAAGGGGGGGGGGGCAGCTGAAGTTACACTCTGTAGAGCTCAGTGAGGAGAGCTCTGAGAGTTAATTGGAGGGAGGGGGACACACCCCCACACAGCAATAGAGCTGAGGCTGTCAATGTGCTGCAGCTCCCTCTCCTGTCACCTTTTATCGCTTGGTGTCAGGAAAACTTGTGAGAAGTGACTCATCCAGATAGCAGAGGAAAGAGGCAGCAGACAGAAATTACACTTAGTCCTCTAGACTGCGACAAGTACACACTATAGAGGGATGTGCTTTGTTCATACTTCATGTCTGAGGCTTTATATACATTTGTGATCAGCATTCCTATGACAGCGGCAGCCCAGGACGGGTTCCTCGCGCGTTATGTAACCAGCGTGATGTGCTCTGTGCCACCTGCGCCTTTTTCTGAGCAAGCCAATAAAATTTTCATGCTGTGAAAGCTCTGGCATGCCGGGGCATCTCCCACCTGGCGATGTGTAAAAATAAAACCTGGAGCTCCCGGAGGCCCAGAAAAGGCGGCGGCCGCCCCCCCAGCGCAGAGACGCGGTCCCTCTCCATCGCTGTGTGTTCATTGTTCGGTGCGGGATGAGAGTTTACAGACAGGAGTGACATCCAAGGAGACGGACAGCTCTGCTATTGTACCTTCAACCAGAATCATGCCCCCGAATTACCCACAATCCCCCTTCCAAGAACGCACATTCCCCGACCGCATCCAAAGTTGAGTTACAGGCCAGCGACTCCAGATGTAATAAGCAAGGACAGGAGCTGGCCCCCCGCAACAAAGGGGCCACAGAGAACATGATGCTGGGGGGGATTCACTATTCTAAGAGAAGGAAATTGTGCTGTCCATCACAGCTGGGAAGATTCCCCAACTTATAGACAGAGCATCCGAAAAGTATTCACAGAGCTTCACTTTTTCCACATTTTGTTATGTTACAGCCTTATTCCAAAATGGATTAAATTCATTATTTTCATCCAAATGCTACAAACATCCCCCATAATGACAACGTGAGAGAAGTTTGTTTGCAAAATGTATCAAAAATAAAAAAACTCCCATGTATACAAGTATCACAGGCTCCTCCCATCACAGACTCCTCCTCCCATGTCCATAAGTATCACAGACTCCTCCTCCCCATGTCCATAAGTATCACAGACTCCTCCTCCCATGTACACAAGTATCACAGGCTCCTCCCATCACAGACTCCAAGTATCATGTACACAAGTATCACGGCTCCTCCCATGTACAGAAGGATCACTCCTCCCATGTACACAGGCTCCTCCATGTACAGAAGTATCACAGGCTCCTCCCATGTACAGAAGTATCACAGGCTCCTCCCATGTACAGAAGTATCACAGGCTCCTCCCATGTACAGAAGTATCACAGGCTCTCCCATGTACAGAAGTATCACAGGCTCCTCCCATGTACAGAAGTATCCTCCCATGTACAGAAGATCACAGACTTCTCCCATGTACATCACAGGCTCCTCCATGTACAGAAGTATCACAGACTCCTCCCATGTACAGAAGTATCACAGGCTCCTCCCACAGTATCACAGGCTTCTCCCATGTACAGAAGTATAACAGGCTCCTCCCATGTACAGAAGCATCACAGGCTCCTCCCATGTACAGAAGTATCACAGGCTTCTCCCATGTACAGAAGTATAACAGCCTTTGCTCAATACTTTGGTGAAGCTCCTTTGGCACCAGTTACATCCTCAAGTCTTGTTGGGTATGATGCTACAAGCTCGGCACACCTATTTCTGGGCAGTTTCTCCCAGTCTTCTTTGTAGGACCTCTCGCGCTCCATCCTGTTGGTGCTCCGTCGGTGCACAGCCATCTTCAGATCTCTCCAGAGATGTTCAATTCTGGGCTCTGGCTGGGCCATTCAAGGACATTCACAGAGTTGTCCCGTAGCCACTCCTTTGTTATCTTGGCTGGGTGCTTAGGGTTGTTTTGTTGGAAGTTTTTTCCACAGCTCTAGGAAGAGTCCTGGGGGTTCCAAACTTCTTCCATTTACAGATGATGGAGACCACTGTGCTCATTGGGACCTTCAATGCTGGAGAAATGTTTCTGTACCCTTCCCCCGATCTGTGCCTCCCATACAATCCTGTCTCCGAGGTCTACAGACAATTCCTTGGACTTCATGGCTTGGTTTGTCCGGGCGGTCCGCTCTAGGAAGAGTCCTGGGGGTTCCAAAATGATGGAGACCACTGTGCTCATTGGGACCTTCAATGCTGTGGTCTTTCCAAATCATGTCCAATCACCTGAATGTACCACAGGTGGCCTCCAATCAGGTTGAAACATCTCAAGGATGATCAGTGGAAACGGGATGGACCTGAGCTCAATTCTAAGTGTCATGGGAGGAGCCTGTGAGACTTATGTACATGGGAGGAGCCTGTGAGACTTATGTGCATGGGAGGAGCCTGTGAGACTTATGTACATGGGAGGAGCCTGTGAGACTTATGTACATGGGAGGAGCCTGTGAGACTTATGTACATGGGAGGAACCTGTGAGACTTATGTACATGGGAGGAGCCTGTGACACTTTTGTACATGGGAGGAGACTGTGCCCCATTTTGGAATGAGACTGTAACATAACAAAATGTGGAAAAACTGAAGCGCTGTGAATACTTTCCGGCTGCGCTGTACCAAGGCTTCCATTACATCACATATTTGATTTTTGCGGATTTTTGCGGAAACTTTTTGTGCCTCAAAACCAATAAAAAACAAACTCCAAACCGCCTAATTTTTCCGAAGCCAAAAAACCAAATGACTGCCGCCTGTACCCGCTAACAGATACTAAGTACATACTGAGGAGCTGCCATGAGCATCGGCCATAGCTGGAAGCCAAATGAGACTCCCAAACAACTGTCTGGGGACAAGAAGACGCCAAGTGTTTATCGTCACCGTTGCTTCCAGCCGAAAAAACCTTTCTTTAATCCGAGAAGAGCGACCTGCGACCAGGCGTCAGATCGCTGAGCGTGCTGAATGAAAAGCTGAGCTCCGGGGCAGACTGATAAATCCGCAGTTCAAGTACACATATGGGAGCCGCCTGACTGCTACGGGGGATCTGTCATTCTGCCCAGCCGCTTCTGCGATTCCAATACCTCTGCCAGACAGCGCTGCCAGGAGGACGCCGCCGCTTCCTCTGCTAGGGACCCGTTCACACTTACATTGACCGCAATGCATGTTACATGCCCTGGCACGACGTGGTGGTAAATGGCGCTCTAACCCACCTTGCCAACAGACTTGCATTGCCACACATCGATGCACTAACATGCACCGTGGCGTGGTACCCAAAAAAAAAAAAAGTGCATGCATCGTTTTTTTTTTGTCTTTTGGCAAAGTGCTTCAGGGCGCCATTCAAAAGAAGTGACAGCATTTTGCACCAATGTATTAAGGCTCCGTTCCCACTAGTGCGGCTTGGACACAAAGTCGCATGACAAGTCGCAGCCCACTGATTTCAAAGGCACCCGGTCCAATCTATGCGACTTGAAGTCACAGTGACTGACAAGATTCTCGCACCTTTGAGACTTCAGTGCCAGAGAGTGTAAAGTCACTTTAGAGTCGCACTAGTGGGAAAGGAGCCTTAAATGTATCCTTCGGCGATGCACAATCGCCGGTGTGAACAAGCCTTTAGGGCCCTTAAGAGCAGGTGCGATCGGACTGCGTTGGGCGGCTATTCTGGCGCAGTCCCACCACAAGACAAAGTAAAATGCCTCGTCACATCAAAGTCGCACTTGAAAGTCGCACTATTGGGAACAGAGCCTTAATGTATCCTTCGGTGATGCAAAGTCACCGGTGTGAACAAGCCTTTAGGGCCCTTAAGAGCAGGTGCGGTAGGGTGGCTATTCCAGTACAGTCCTACCACAAGACAAGGTAAAATGCCTCGTCTCCTACCTGATCGTTTACATCAAAGTCGCATAAAAGTTGCACTAGTGGGGACAAAGCCTCATTGTATCTTTCGGGGATGCACAAGGTAAAATGCCTCGTCTCCTACCTGACCGGTTCCCAGCACCATGTTGCGGTGGCGTGTGCTGGAAAAAAAAAAAAAGTACGGCACGCACGGCTTTCTTTGAGTGCAATGCAATCCACCGTCTTGCACATCGCTACAGCCAACAGAACTTAATGACTGTGTGACAGTTCAATAAAGTTTATTTAAAAAAAAAAGCGAACAGTGCAGCAATCATTGGCACTGCTGTCTACCCACCTCACACCAGCTGCTGCATTCTAGACTCAGGGCCGGGATAAGGAGGAGGAGGGGCAGCTGCTCTGGGCACTGCGGTTTCATGTGAGGTGGGGGGGGGGGGTGCTGCAATGAGATTGAGGGGGAGAGGATTTGTGTTGGAAGGGGGAATTTCTGGGGTGGGGTGGCGGCAGGGGGTGTGTATTGTTTTTAGGAAGGGAAATTTGGGGGGTAAGTGTGGTAAGAATGGGATTTAGGGGCATTTGTGTTGGGAAGAATGGTGGGGGATTTGTACTGGGAGGGTGTAAAGGATTTGTGCTAGGAGGGGGTAATATATTTTTTTTGAGGGGGGGGGGGCATTTGTGAAGTGGGGGTTTTTGTGCTGGGAGGGGGGGAATCCAGCAGGGGGCGGATTTATATTGGGAGGAGGTGGAATTTATGCTTACGGGTAAGCATGCAGATTATTGCTCCCTTTCTTGGTGGGGGCGGTTCTGACACATAATACATTTTGGGGGGGGGCAGATTGGCATGTTTGCTCTGGGCTCTAGATGACCTTGTCCTGGTACTACTCAGGCTGCATTAAGTGATTTTGCGCACATTTACCAAATGCACAAAAGACGCACGTCACACCACTTGCAGTGCCATTCATTGTCAATGTCCCCCAATTGAGAACATATTTTAGGAGAAAAGAAAAAGAAAAACAACACGTGACAAAGCGGTGAAGAAAGGTATCCGATTGAAATGAATGGGGTGCCCTACGTGCGCAGCGGCAAAAAAAGTGGCACGATTTTGCACACATTTAGGAAACATTATACTGTAAATGCAACCTTAGGCTGCGTTCACACCTAATCGCCACCGTCCATCTGCCGTGGGGGGGCAGGTGTGTTTGCGCCCCCCCCCCCAAATATTGAGCACCAGCCACCATGGAAGCCGGCATCGCTGCAGTTTGAACCACAAGTGGTGTCAGCAATAAGGCAACACAGCCGGCCTTCCTGCCCAGACCCATCCCCCCTTTTGAACTGATGGGGCCCGGGCCCGGTACTGGAGGGCTGGTTGTACTGCCTCATCAGTGGCCCTGCAGATGATGTTCAAGGGGACACAGACAGAAATAAAAGACCTGACAGAGGTTCTAACCCCTCGCCGTTGTATTTATTTGCATTAGAGACACTTGAACCATCATTAACTATTGTTTGTGTTTTTTCCTCCTGAAGGGTTATCTTGGTTTTCTCCTCCCAGACGCAGACCATGGCGGTGATGTCAGAAGCCTGGGTATATATTTGGCCTTTGCCCCCCAAGGGAAGAGGAGAGATGCATTTATTTACAAGATACAAGCCTCTAGGCGGTCACCGCGTGTCAGACAGTCTGCACAGTTACCATACCAACTCCCTCCGTCTGCATATACTCCTAATGGCAGTATATTTCATCTACAGCCAGCAGGCCGGCACACAGAGAAAACAAATTAGCTCTGTTTTCAAGTGTCTGAGAAAAAGAAACAAAGTATCAGCGTTTCCCCGACAAGGAAAATATAATAACCTCATAGCAGTGCGGGTCCCTAATCGTTTGCCCGCATCCTCCACCACATGACTCCATCCTTTCCCTGACACTGCGCTAGGCTGAGTGCAGAGAGTGACTGTAAATAAATTATCTTCCCTAAATAAAAATTGTATCGGATTTGGTGAAGGGACGGCGCGGAGGGGGAGCTCCGTACGGGGCGGAAAATATGAGTCTCATTCTTCTTGTGCAACGACTTTCTTTATAGAGCGAGGGAGCAGTAATTCTATGACAATGTCACATAGCTCAAACGGAGCCACTCAGCTTATCTGCTCTCCGTTCTTCCACCTTCGAGTGATCCATTGTGCCCACAGAGTAATCCATTGTACCCACACTACACCTCTGAGTGATCCATTGTACCCACCGAGTGATCCATTGTACCCACACTACACCTCTGAGTGATCCATTGTGCCCACAGAGTAATCCATTGTACCCTTACTACACCTCCGAGTGATCCATTGTACCCACCGAGTGATCCATTGTACCCACACTACACCTCCGAGTGATCCATTGTACCCACAGAGTGATCCATTGTACCCACAGTGATCCATTGTACCCACACTACACCTCCGAGAGCTCCATTGTACCCACCGAGTGATCCATTGTACCCACACTACACCTCCGAGTGATCCATTGTACCCACACTACACCTCCGAGTGATCCATTGTACCCACACTACACCTCCGAGTGATCCATTGTACCCACAGAGTGATCCATTGTACCCACACTACACCTCCGAGAGCTCCATTGTACCCACCGAGTGATCCATTGTACCCACACTACACCTCTGAGTGATCCATTGTACCCACACTACACCTCCGAGTGATCCATTGTACCCACACTACACCACCGAGTGATCCATTGTACCCTCACTACACCTCTGAGTGATCCAATGTGCCCACTGAGTGATCCATTGTACCCTCACTACACCTCTGAGTGATCCATTGTACCCTCACTACACCTCTGAGTGATCCATTGTACCCTCACTACACCTCCGAGTGATCCATTGTACCCTCACTACACCTCCGAGTGATCCATTGTACCCACACTACACCTCCGAGTGATCCATTGTACCCACAGAGTGATCCATTGTACCCACAGAGTGATCCATTGTACCCACACTACACCTCCGAGTGATCCATTGTACCCACACTACACCTCCGAGAGCTCCATTGTACCCACACTACACCTCCGAGTGATCCATTGTACCCTCACTACACCTCCGAGTGATCCATTGTACCCACACTACACCTCCGAGTGATCCATTGTACCCACAGAGTGATCCATTGTACCCACAGAGTGATCCATTGTACCCACACTACACCTCCGAGTGATCCATTGTACCCACACTACACCTCCGAGAGCTCCATTGTACCCACACTACACCTCCGAGTGATCCATTGTACCCACACTACACCTCCGAGTGATCCATTGTACCCACACTACACCTCCGAGTGATCCATTGTACCCACACTACACCACCGAGTGATCCATTGTACCCACACTACACCTCCGAGAGCTCCATTGTACCCACACTACACCTCCGAGTGATCCATTGTACCCACACTACACCTCCGAGAGCTCCATTGTACCCACACTACACCTCCGAGTGATCCATTGTACCCACACTACACCTCTGAGTGATCCATTGTACCCACACTACACCTCCGAGTGATCCATTGTACCCACACTACACCACCGAGTGATCCATTGTACCCACACTACACCTCCGAGAGCTCCATTGTACCCACCGAGTGATCCATTGTACCCACACTACACCTCCGAGTGATCCATTGTACCCACACTACACCACCGAGTGATCCATTGTACCCACACTACACCAGCGAGTGATCCATTGTACCCACACTACACCTCCGAGTGACCCCATTGTACCCACACTACACCTCCGAGTGATCCATTGTGCCCACACTACACCTCCGAGTGATCCATTGTACCCACACTACACCACCGAGTGATCCATTGTACCCACACTACACCTCCGAGTGATCCATTGTGCCCACTGAGTGATCCATTGTACCCTCACTACACCTCCGAGTGATCCATTGTACCCACCGAGTGATCCATTTTACTCACACTACACCTCCGAGTGATCCATTGTACCCACACTACACCTCCGAGTGATCCATTGTACCCGCACTACACCTCCGAGTGATCCATTGTACCCACACTACACCTCAGTGATCCATTGTACCCACACTACACCTCAGTGATCCATTGTAACCACGCTACACCTCCGAGTGATCCATTGTACCCACCGAGTGATCCATTGTACCCACACTACACCACCGAGTGATCCATTGTACCCACACTACACCTCCGAGAGCTCCATTGTACCCACACTACACCTCCGAGTGATCCATTGTACCCACACTACACCTCCGAGAGCTCCATTGTACCCACACTACACCTCCGAGTGATCCATTGTACCCACACTACACCTCCGAGTGATCCATTGTACCCACACTACACCTCTGAGTGATCCATTGTACCCACACTACACCTCCGAGTGATCCATTGTACCCACACTACACCACCGAGTGATCCATTGTACCCACACTACACCTCCGAGAGCTCCATTGTACCCACCGAGTGATCCATTGTACCCACACTACACCTCCGAGTGATCCATTGTACCCACACTACACCACCGAGTGATCCATTGTACCCACACTACACCAGCGAGTGATCCATTGTACCCACACTACACCTCCGAGTGACCCCATTGTACCCACACTACACCTCCGAGTGATCCATTGTGCCCACTGAGTGATCCATTGTACCCTCACTACACCTCCGAGTGATCCATTGTACCCACACTACACCACCGAGTGATCCATTGTACCCACACTACACCTCCGAGTGATCCATTGTGCCCACTGAGTGATCCATTGTACCCTCACTACACCTCCGAGTGATCCATTGTACCCACCGAGTGATCCATTGTACCCACACTACACCTCTGAGTGATCCATTGTACCCACACTACACCTCCGAGTGATCCATTGTACCCACACTACACCTCCGAGTGATCCATTGTACCCACACTACACCTCAGTGATCCATTGTACCCACACTACACCTCAGTGATCCATTGTACCCACACTACACCTCAGTGATCCATTGTAACCACGCTACACCTCCGAGTGATCCATTGTGCCCACTGAGTGATCCATTGTACCCTCACTACACCTCCGAGTGATCCATTGTACCCACCGAGTGATCCATTGTACCCACACTACACCTCTGAGTGATCCATTGTACCCACACTACACCTCCGAGTGATCCATTGTACCCTCACTACACCTCCGAGTGATCCATTGTACCCACACTACACCTCAGTGATCCATTGTACCCACGCTACACCTCCGAGTGATCCATTGTACCCACACTACACCTCAGTGATCCATTGTACCCACGCTACACCTCCGAGCCACCGTTTGGAGACTACTGCTCTAAAGGAAGAAAGGAACTAATGTGTAAGGTGAAGCCGAGCGCAGGCCAGATTGATACAGTATCATTATGATGGAGCCGGGCACAATCATTGCAGGAGGGATTCATGCTGGGACTTGTAGTCCTTCATTTTTGGGGATGTGACCCCCCAAAAGTGAATGACTAAAAGTCCCACCATGAACCCCTTTAGAGCTAAGGATGTGACCCCCCACCCCCCCCCAACTAGTGAAGGACTACAAGCTCCAGCATGAACCCGTGAGATCTAAGGATGTGACCCCCCCCAAAATTGAAGAACTGCAGGTCCCAGAATGAGCCCCTCAGAGCTGAGGATAGGACCCCCCCCCCCCCCAACTAGTGAAGGACTACTTGTCCCAGCATGAACCCGTGAGATTTCAGGGGGGGTTCATGCTGGGACATGTTGTTGCTTCCTCCTAGCGCTCTATGATAGAGATAGCCGCGCAGGAGGGAAAGAAGAAGTGACAGATTCCATCGTCGGCAAGGATTTTGAAGTAATTTTTGGGGGGGGGGGGGCCCTGAATGTCAGTTTGAATATGTGGTCACCCTGATTGTGACGTGTATATATGGAGACTTGTAGTGACAGGTCCCCTTTAGTAGCACAGTGCTGTGTGATGTTCCTATTTGAAGATTTTTCTCCCATGCTTGGCTGGCGGCCATCGGCTTCCCAGTAAATACATCAAGCCTGTCCATGCGACGGGGTGGGGGCGGGGGGGGGGGGCAGCAGTGCATCACGGAGGAAAAAAAAATCGCTCGTCATACGGGAGGAAAAGTCATTCTCCATCTCTGAACACTTCCGCCGAGGACGCAAATCCTCCAGACCGTGGCGGTCATTTCTCTTCGGAGGGGAAATATAAAACGCCCGCCCTCCGCCATTTATAGACCGCTTTCGTGTCCCGGGAAATCATAGCGCTATGCGGCGGCGCTGAGGCGTGCAGAGGACTGCGACGCGAGGCGTTCATCTAGGCCAAGCTTATTAATCATGACGGTTATTTTTACTACGGCGTGCGTCTTAAAATAGATTTTTTTTTATTCTTTGGCATATACGCAGTTCGTAGGTTCTGGGCCAGGAGATATTTCCGGAGAGGACGTCTGCTCCTCGCTCCTCCACGGGACTGGATTTAAAGCAGGACTCAACCGAGCTTTACAGGGGCCATATAACGGCGACACTTCCTTCTACACTATTACCAAAAGTATTGGGACACCTGCCTTTACACACACATGAACTTTAATGGCGTCTTAGTCCGTAGGGTTCAATATTGAGTTGGCCCTTTGCAGCCATAACAGCTTCAACTCTTCTGGGAAGGCTGTCCACAAGGTTTAGGAGGGTGTCTATGGGAATGT
The DNA here is from genome assembly GCA_028564925.1 of Lithobates sylvaticus. Taxonomy (NCBI): domain Eukaryota; kingdom Metazoa; phylum Chordata; class Amphibia; order Anura; family Ranidae; genus Lithobates; species Lithobates sylvaticus. The sequence continues at coordinate 5,038,849 of CM053037.1, forward strand.
TTGACCAATTCTTCCAGAAGAGCATTTGTGAGGTCAGGCACTGATGTTGAACGAGAAGGTCTGGATCACAGTCTCTGCTCTAATTCATCCCAAAGGTGTTCTATCGGGTCTCATTTAAAAAAGTTCTTCTGCCTCTTACGAGGGGACACATCACTTAGGATTACGAAAAGCGGCAAGCCTTCAGAACTTCTTCCCATCAAACCCCACAGCCTGAAACATGTAAGACTGGGAGTCCTGCCCACTGTCATCCTGTTCTTCAGTGGGCATGTTTTGTTCCAAATGCCGCTTTATGCATTGGGATTCAACTTCTGTGTCTTTATTGAAGAGTTAAGCTGCCTGTGAATAGTGCCAAGTCAGCAGGTGACCGTACCGCCCTGAGAGAGTCTGTCTGGACAGTATGGTCACCTGCTGACTGGCCACCATCCACAGGCAGCTTTACCGACTGGCCACCACCACCCACAGGCAGCTTCACTGACTGGCCACCATCCACAGGCAGCTTCACTGACTGGCCACCATCCACAGGCAGATTTACCGACTGGCCACCATCCACAGGCAGCTTTACCGACTGGCCACCATCCACAGGCAGCTTTACCGACTGGCCACCATCCACAGGCAGCTTCACCGACTGGCCACCATCCACAGGCAGCTTCACCGACTGGCCACCATCCACAGGCAGCTTTACCGACTGGCCACCATCCACAGGCAGCTTTACCGACTGGCCACCATCCACAGGCAGCTTTACCGACTGGCCACCATCCACAGGCAGCTTTACCGGCTGGCCACCATCCACAGGCAGCTTCACCGGCTGGCCACCATCCACAGGCAGCTTCACCGGCTGGCCACCATCCACAGGCAGCTTCACCGGCTGGCCACCATCCACAGGCCGCTTCACCGACTGGCCACCATCCACAGGCAGCTTCACCGACTGGCCACCATCCACAGGCAGCTTCACCGGCTGGCCACCATCCACAGGCAGCTTCACCGGCTGGCCACCATCCACAGGCAGCTTCACCGGCTGGCCACCATCCACAGGCAGCTTCACCGGCTGGCCACCATCCACAGGCAGCTTCACCGGCTGGCCACCATCCACAGGCAGCTTCACCGGCTGGCCACCATCCACAGGCCGCTTCACCGACTGGCCACCATCCACAGGCAGCTTCACCGACTGGCCACCATCCACAGGCAGCTTCACCGACTGGCCACCATCCACAGGCAGCTTCACCGTCTGGCCACCATCCACAGGCAGCTTCACCGTCTGGCCACCATCCACAGGCAGCTTCACCGACTGGCCACCATCCACAGGCAGCTTCACCGACTGGCCACCATCCACAGGCAGCTTCACCGACTGGCCACCATCCACAGGCAGCCTCACCGACTGGCCACCATCCACAGGCAGCCTTACCGACTGGCCACCATCCACAGGCAGCTTTACCGACTGGCCACCATCCACAGGCAGCTTTACCGACTGGCCACCATCCACAGGCAGCTTCACCGGCTGGCCACCATCCACAGGCAGTTTCACCGGCTGGCCACCATCCACAGGCAGCTTCACCGGCTGGCCACCATCCACAGGCAGCTTCACCGGCTGGCCACCATCCACAGGCAGCTTCACCGGCTGGCCACCATCCACAGGCAGCTTCACCGACTGGCCACCATCCACAGGCAGCTTCACCGACTGGCCACCATCCACAGGCAGCTTTACCGACTGGCCACCATCCACAGGCAGCTTTACCGACTGGCCACCATCCACAGGCAGATTTACCGACTGGCCACCATCCACAGGCAGCTTCACCGGCTGGCCACCATCCACAGGCAGCTTCACCGGCTGGCCACCATCCACAGGCAGCTTTACCGACTGGCCACCATCCACAGGCAGCTTTACCGACTGGCCACCATCCACAGGCAGATTTACCGACTGGCCACCATCCACAGGCAGCTTCACCGGCTGGCCACCATCCACAGGCAGCTTCACCGGCTGGCCACCATCCACAGGCAGCTTCACCGGCTGGCCACCATCCACAGGCAGCTTCACCGACTGGCCACCATCCACAGGCAGCTTCACCGACTGGCCACCATCCACAGGCAGCTTCACCGACTGGCCACCATCCACAGGCAGCTTTACCGACTGGCCACCATCCACAGGCAGATTTACCGACTGGCCACCATCCACCGGCAGCTTTACCGACTGGCCACCATCCACAGGCAGCTTTACCGACTGGCCACCATCCACAGGCAGCTTTACCGACTGGCCACCATCCACAGGCAGCTTTACCGACTGGCCACCATCCACAGGCAGCTTTACCGACTGGCCACCATCCACAGGCAGCTTTACCGAATGGCCACCATCCACAGGCAGCTTTACCGACTGGCCACCATCCACAGGCAGCTTTACCGACTGGCCACCATCCACAGGCAGCTTTACCGACTGGCCACCATCCACAGGCAGCTTTACCGACTGGTCACCACCCACAGGCAGCTTTACTCTTCAATAAAGCCACAGAAGTTGCATTCAACTCAGTATAAATTCAGCTAGTTGCAGTACAAAGGATGTTTTTCCAGATTTCTGAAATGTAAGACAATGATATCTCTATGCCTTGTCTCTGCGAATAGCTACCAATGACTGAGGGGATTATGGGGGGGGGGGGGGGGGGGGGGGGGGGGGGGATCTAGCTAGGACTAAACCAACTAGTTCTAAAAGAAAGGGGAGAACAGAGGATGATACTAAAAATCACATTAGTAAACAAGTTGCAGTACCCCAAGCCGCCTTTAGATGTCAGCATGATACAAAAAAATGATAACCTACTGCAGTTCAAAACAAGACATGAAAGTTGGGGGCAAAGCAGGGAGCTCTTTGGGCATTCTCATTGGACAGGAGAATGGCGGCTGTAGTCAGACAACTCAAGCTTGTAGTAAGTGTGGAAACGGTTTCAGAGGGGTGCACAGAGAAGGGTTTTCCAGCTACGAGGGGGTAATAGTAAATATGTTGTGGACCTTTAAAAAAATTTAAGAAAATCCATTACAACCCGGGGCAAATAAAGATTAAATAGGCAAAGCCAAGGCCATCTTCAATAATAATGAGTAGATCCAGGGACCGAGGCAGCTGAAGTTATATTCAAATCTTGACTTTTACTACGAAAGTCAAGCCCAGCCCTGCCCCGCTCATGCCCTAGAGCCTCCCTATTGGCCCTTCAATGTGAGGTGTGGCCTCTTAGACCAACAGGGACACTTGAGAGGCGGAGCCATGTTATTACTTTTACAGGGTAGGTCAAGATCTGCACAAAACTTCAGCCGCCTACATCTCTCATATCTCCTGGCCATTAGGACACGCAGCTTTCCGTGAAGGTAACTCATGATTTTGTAGCATAATGCGCTCTGGATGTTGCGGTCCTCCCCATTCACCCGAGAACCCCAAAACGGCGGGAGGCAGTAGATCTGGCCCTCGATCGAAAATCATTCAAAATAATATTTTGCCGTCTTCTGGTAAGGAGGAAAGTGAAGCGCCCATTCAGTGAACGACAGAGAGAATCCACAGGAGACAGTAACTCGCCATGGAAACAGGAGGGGGGGATCAATGTTCAGTCTGGAGTATGTAAGATTATATCAATAGACGTTCTACAAAACGATGATTATTACATCGAGCGGTCAGCCAAATTAACCTCCAAAGGCAATTTCTCTTCACAGTGTGGTCAGCTGACTAGACGTGGCCTGGAATGGGTCTCTTACACCAGAAGGCTTATAGACATGCAGATGTCACTCTGAGGATGAGGAGTCTTCCTCCGATGAACAGGCCAGAGGATGAGGATGAGGAGTCTTCCTCCGATGAACAGGCCAGAGGATGAGGATGAGGAGTCTTCCTCCGATGAACAGGACAGAGGACGAGGATGAGGAGTCTTCCTCCCATGGGCAGGCCAGAGGACGAGGATGAGGATGAGGAGTCTTCCTCCCATGGGCAGGCCAGAGGACGAGGATGAGGATGAGGAGTCTTCCTCCCATGGGCAGGCCAGAGGACGAGGATGAGGAGTCTTCCAAGGGCAGGCCAGAGGACGAGGATGAGGAGTCTTCCTCCCATGGGCAGGACAGAGGATGAGGATGAGGAGTCTTCCTCCCATGGGCAGGCCAGAGGACGAGGATGAGGAGTCTTCCTCCCATGGGCAGGCCAGAGGATGAGGAGTCTTCCTCCCATGGACAGGCCAGAGGACGAGGATGAGGAGTCTTCCTCCCAAGGGCAGGCCAGAGGACGAGGATGAGGAGTCTTCCAAGGGCAGGCCAGAGGACGAGGATGAGGAGTCTTCCTCCCATGGACAGGCCAGAGGACGAGGATGAGGAGTCTTCCTCCCATGGACAGGCCAGAGGACGAGGATGAGGAGTCTTCCTCCCATGGACAGGCCAGAGGACGAGGAGTCTTCCTCCCATGGACAGGCCAGAGGAAGAGGATGAGGAGTCTTCCTCCAATCAACAGGCCAGAGGAGGAGGATGAGGAGTCTTCCTCCAATCAACAGGCCAGAGGAGGAGGATGAGGAGTCTTCCTCCAATCAACAGGCCAGAGGAGGAGGAGGATGAGGAGTCTTCCTCCAATCAACAGGCCAGAGGATGAGGGGTCTTCCTCCAATCAACAGGCCAGAGGATGAGGAGTCTTCCTCCAATCAACAGGCCAGAAGATGAGGAGTCTTCCTCCAATCAACAGGCCAGAGGAGGAGGATGAGGAGTCTTCCTCCAATCAACAGGCCAGAGGATGAGGGGTCTTCCTCCAATCAACAGGCCAGAGGATGAGGAGTCTTCCTCCAATCAACAGGCCAGAAGATGAGGAGTCTTCCTCCAATCAACAGGCCAGAGGATGAGGAGTCTTCCTCCAATCAACAGGCAGAGAGAAATCCTCTGAAAAAGGTCCATTCAACACATGAGAGGTTCATCCATGTCATGTGCAATAAGATAAATCCCCAGTGCTCAGCTCCCCCCGGACAGGGGACCCAATTAAAACCATCATCCAAATATCTTGAGGTCCTCCTCCAGGTTTTTGGGTTTCCCAGGGGAATGTCATAACAGTTTTCCAAAAAGAGGTGCTGGGACTTCAAAACTTATTTACAGTATTGGAAAAGCAAAGTCGTCCGATGAGCTCACCGACCGTGGTGAGGCGGGCAAACAGGGCTTTCCTCCAATGAGTACCCAGAACATAAAAAGGAACAGGAGGGCCAGACCAATCCATGAAGGAGTCCCAATCACTTTATTGTGATCAAAGTAAGATCATATAAAACTGCCGACACATTTCGGGGACAAACACCTTACCCTTCATCAGGGCTACAACTTGGATGAATATAGAAATGATAAAATGTCCATAAAAATACAGAACGTACACAAACACATATACACACAGGGTGCAGGCACTTCCTTCCTCCGAGTCCCCCTATTTCTCTCCCCCCTACCCAACTCCGAGCACCGCCCCCTTGGCTCCACCCCCTACCCACTTCCCAGTAACGCCCCTTTTAAAAAATACAGAACAAAGGATGTATGGGATTTGTTAATAATAACAATAAAAGCAGTAAAATAGATCCCCTGCAGCCATGAACAATAGACCACCCCAGCAACAATAAATCCCCCCGTAATAATAAATTCACCCCCCCAGCAACAATAGACCCCCTAGCAACCCCCCTAGCAACAATAGACCCTCCCACACAAACAATAACCCCCCCCACAGCAACAAGAGATTCCCCAGAAACAATAAACCACCCATAACAATAGATCCCCCCAGCAACAATAGACCCCCTACTACAACTATAGATCTCAAAGTAGTGACATTTTGGGGACTCAGGGGCCCCTATTGTGACATCCGCATCGGTCTCATGTGTGTCAACTTGTGAACTGAAGAAAGAATGAAGGCCACAGATCTGGTGTGACTCTAGTAAGTCAGAAGAGAAAGTCAACGCATTTCAGGGGCTGAAAACTCCCCCTTTATCAGAGCTCACCTGACCCACGACCCCCAATCAGCACCAACCTTATCCTCTGTGTTTTCTATTTGTTTTCCAGTATTCTCTTCATCTAAGCCCTGATGAAGGGGGGGGGGGGTGTTTTCCAGTATTCTCTATATCTAAGTCCTGATGAAGGGGGGGGGGGGGTTGTTTTCCAGTATTCTCTTCATCTAAGCCCTGATGAGTGGGGGGCAGGGGCGGACTGACCATTCGGCCACTTCCCGAGGGCCCCGGGCGACAAGGGGGCCCCATCAGGGTTGCCATCCTCAGTAAAACCAGGGACAGTATGTAAAAATCTGTGTTTTTTCTACATCTGTCTCTGAAATGTCCCTTACCGACATCCTTTTGGTCTAATAATCCTGAGATTATAGCTGCCCCGCCTCTCCAGTACCTTCTCAGCCAATAGAAACATGTCTGTGTATACTGTGTGATTGTATACTGTGTGGCCCCATAATCTCTGATTGCCTGGGGGCCCCATAATCTCCTATTGCCTGGGGGCCCCATGAGTTGTCAGTCCGCCCCGGGGGGGGGGGGGGATGTTTTCCAGTACTCTCTCCATCTAAGCCGTGTAACAAAGTAACAATGTTCTTACATAAGCATAACAATCAGGATGAGGATATGGAGTCATCTCATGGCTCACCCTTCCTCGGGGTGTTCCGCATGCGCAGCTCTTCTCCTCTGTAGATCTGGTCATCATATAGAGAGGAGTTTTAGCTTCATAGATAGCTGAAGATTCTCCTAAATAAATAAAAATATAAAAACAGGGAATACTCAGTGTATATTAATCGTAATGTGGCAATTGTAATCCACCATGTTTATGGCAAGAAGCTGACAATTCCCACAATGCACTGCATTCATCATATTAAGCTGGTCATACATAAAGGGAAATTGTATAATGAATGGTCAGCCTGACAGTAGATTTTTGTCTTACGTAAGGGAGGTCGCCTTCCTCTCCCAGGTGTCACGCAGGGCTCTTTTAGGCAGTCAGTAATGCTTCCTGCCCTCTGAAAAGTGATTCACGGTGAACACTTTCAGAGGGAGATACAGCAAATTGAGGAACAGTAATTGTGCATTGCGGGACCTCGCTGCAACTGTGAGCCCAGCGCTTGGCTGGCGGTTGCGGTGCGTCTGATGGAGAGTGCCGCCTGTCAGACTCCGCAACCTGAGTTTGAGTTGATGCAGTCATGATGCAAAGCATTGTGGCCCTGCTGTGTGTACAGCCCTGTTAGGCTCATAGGCTGTGTTAGAATACTGAAGGGCGGTACAACCACAGCTTAGCTGCTTGTATTTACTGCCTCCTGGCCACCACAGAAGCCCTAAGGTTTAGGGCAGGGGTGGTAAACTGTGGCCCTCAAGCTGTTGTGGAACTACAAGTCCCATCAAGCCTCTGTAACTGTCAGTCTTCCCACCATACCTCTGTAACTGTCAGTCTTCCCACCATACCTCTGTAAGGCCCCTTTCACACTGGGGCGGGGAGCCGCGGTGACGGTAAAGCAGCGCTATATTTAGCGCTGCTTTACCGTCGTTTTAACCGCGGTTTTCGGCCGCTCGCGGTGCGGTTTTTACCCCCGCGAGCGGCCGAAAAAGGGTTAAACACCCCCCGCAGAGCGCCGCCGTAGCGGCGCTTTGCGGCGGTATTACCGCGGTTTTACCGCGGTGTCCCATTCTAATCAATGGGAAGGAGCGGTATAGGAGCGGTGAATACACGGCTCCTATCCCGCTCCAAAGATGCTGCTAGCAGGACTTTTTTTGCCGTCCTGCTAGCGCACCGCTCCAGTGTGAAAGCCCGCCGGCTTTCACACTGGAGTTAAAGGGGCCGGATTTTTTTCATGCGGTGAACAGGCGCTATTTTTAGCGCTGCGCTGCACCGCATGAAAAACGCCCCGGTGTGAAAGGGGCCTAACTGTCAGTCTTCCCACCATACCTCTGTAACTGTCAGTCTTCCCATCATACCTCTGTAACTGTCAGTCTTCCCATCATACCTCTGTAACTGTCAGTCTTCCCACCATACCTCTGTAACTGTCAGTCTTCCCACCATACCTCTGTAACTGTCAGTCTTCCCATCATACCTCTGTAACTGTCAGTCTTCACCTCTGCTTCTAGCAGTCATGCGTATAAAGCTGGATACATGTTATACAATTCCTATTGTTCAATTTCCTTCTAATCTAAAGCAAAGTTGTACAAGAAAATTGTATAAAAATTGTATAGTGTGTAGCCAGCATGGAAGTCCATGCAGGAAAACAAAGAGCCAGCAGTAGAGCACACACCTGTCCGGGGACGGATCCTGGAGAATGTGGGGCATGGATAGTGATGATGATGATGATGACGATGATGGAGCTCTTTGCCCTTTGCTGTGTGTCATCCCCGATCGCCGACCCACCAATCACACCCTGTACTGATTACACCGTCCTATATACCTGTCCTATACACCATCCTATATACCCATCCTATACATCGTCCTATATATACCCATCCTATACACCGTCCTATATACCCATCCTATACACCGTCCTATATATACCCATCCTATACACCGTCCTATATATACCCATCCTATACACCGTCCTATATATACCCATCCTATACACCGTCCTATATACCCATCCTATACACCGTCCTATATACCCATCCTATACACCGTCCTATATACCCATCCTATACACCGTCCTATATATACCCATCCTATACACCGCCCTATATATACCCATCCTATACATCGTCCTATATATACCCATCCTATACACCGTCCTATATATACCCATCCTATACACCGTCCTATATACCCATCCTATACACCGTCCTATATATACCCATCCTATACACCGTCCTATATACCCATCCTATACACCGTCCTATATACCCATCCTATACACCGTCCTATATATACCCATCCTATACACCGTCCTATATACCCATCCTATACACCGTCCTATATACCCATCCTATATATACCCATCCTATACATCGTCCTATATATACCCATCCTATACACCGTCCTATATACCCATCCTATATATACCCATCCTATACATCGTCCTATATACCCATCCTATACACCGTCCTATATACCCATCCTATACATCGTCCTATATACCCATCCTATACATCGTCCTATATACCCATCCTATACACCGTCCTATATACCCATCCTATATATACCCATCCTATACATCGTCCTATATACCGTCCTATATACCCATCCTATACATCGTCCTATATACCCATCCTATACACCGTCCTATATACCCAACCTATACACCATCCTATATATACCCATCCTATACATCGTCCTATATATACCCATCCTATACACCGTCCTATATACCCATCCTATACACCGTCCTATATACCCATCCTATACACCGTCCTATACATCGCCCTATATACCCAACCTATACACCATCCTATATATACCCATCCTATACATTGTCCTATATATACCCATCCTATACACCGTCCTATATACCCATCCTATACACCGTCCTATATACCGTCCTATATACCATCGTATACACCTTCCTGTATACCATCCTATATACTGTCCTATACACCGTCCTGTATACCATCGTATACACCATCCTGTATACTGTCCTATATACCATCCTATATACCATCCTAAACACCGCCCTGTATATCATCCTATATACTGTCCTACACACCGTCCAATATACCATCCTATATACCATCCAATACACTATGCTATATACTGTCCTACACACCATCCAATATACCATCCTATATAACAGGGGGTGAGGTAATATATATAGGAGGGGGTGCTGTGAGGTAATATATAGAGGGGGGGGGGGTGCTGTGAGGTAATATATAGAGGGGGGGGTGCTGTGAGGTAATATATAGGGGAGGGGGGGGGGGGGTGCTGTGAGGTAATATATAGAGGGGGTTGTTGTGGGGTAATATATAGGGGAGGGGGTGCTGTGAGGTAATATATAGAGGGGGGGGTGCTGTAATATATAGAGGAGGGGGGTGCTGTGAGGTAATATATAGAGGAGGGGGGGGGGTGTGAGGTAATATATAGGGGGGGTGAGGTAATATATAGAGGAGGGGGGGGTGTGTGAGGTGGGGGGGTGAGGTAATATATAGGGGAGGGGGGGTGCTGTGAGGTAATATATAGGGGGGGGGGGGGTGAGGGGGGGGGGGGGGTGGTGTGAGGGGAGGGGGGGTGGTGGATATATATAGAGGAGGGAGGGGGGGTGCTATGAGGTAATATATAGGGGAGGGGGGGGGGGGGGTGGTGTGAGGTAATATATAGGGGAGGGGGGGTGGTGTGAGGTAAAATATAGGGGAGGGGGGGGGGGGGGTGGTGTGAGGTAATATATAGGGGAGGGGGGTGGTGTGAGGTAATATATAGGGGGAGGGGGGGGGGGGGTGTGTGAGGTAATATATAGGGGAGGGGGTGCTGTGAGGTAATATATAGAGGGGGGGTGCTGTGAGGTAATATATAGAGGGGGGGGGGTATGGGTAAATATAGGGGAGGGGGTGTGTGAGGTAATATATAGGGGGGAGGGGGGGTGTGAGGGGGGTGGTGTGAGGTAATATATAGGGGAGGGGGGGGTGGTGTGAGGTAATATATAGAGGGGGGTGCTGTGAGGTAATATATAGGGGAAGGGGGGTGCTGTGAGGTAATATATAGAGGGGGGGTGCTGTGAGGTAATATATAGAGGGGGGGTGCTGTGAGGTAATATATAGAGGAGGGGGGGGTGCTGTGAGGTAATATATAGAGGAGGGGGGGGTGCTGTGAGGTAATATATAGAGGAGGGTGCTGTGAGGTAATATATAGAGGGGGGGGTGCTGTGAGGTAATATATAGAGGGGGGGGGTGCTGTGAGATGACATGTAGGGGGTATGATGAGGTGAGTGAGGGGTATCCTGGGGTAGTATATAGTAGGCGGAGCGGTAAAATGTATGTCCCGTGTAGTGGGCGGGGCGGTTTATGTCCCGTGTAGTGGGCGGGGCGGTGGACACAATACAATGTATCGGCGCACACACTTTGTATACTTTGTATCTCTCTTCCGGCGGGAATCCGCTCTGCGATTAGGGGCGTTGCGATCAGCTGTGAGGCTCCGCCCCCTGTCCGGTCAGGTGGACCGGTGGGCGGGGCCTGTCCTCCTCCAGACACACCGGAGACACCGAGAGAGACGCCGAGCGGGACTTACCGGCACCTACCGGGAGCATGGCGGGTACGGAGCTGTATATATCTATATCTGCATGGAGGCTGCAACTTGTATATACTGAATGATGACACACAGATATATAATGTGTATATGTCCAGACAGAATTGGATTGGTGTATAGATATATATATATATATATATATATATATATATATATATATATATATATATATAGTGACACATAAGTAGTCATTGAAGTGTGTGTGTGTGTATATATATATATATATATATATATATATATATATATATATATATATATATATGGATATATATATATATTCCTATATACTGTGACACATAAGTAGTCCATATATATATATATATATATATATATATATATATATATATTAGTGTGTCCTCTCTATATATCTGCTCCTGATATAAAGGAAGAGATATTTACCGATCAGACAGATCATTACACACAGACAGGTGGAGGGATGACATTCGGATTATCTGGTGACAGCTGGAGGTGGGTGGGGTCTATTAGCCAGCAAGTGAACATGTTGTCCCTGAAGTTGATGTGATGAAAGAAATGGACCAGTGTTAAGGATTGGAGGGACATTGGGATGTGTGGAGGACTGGGATTGTCGCTCTTGTGGGATGTTCCCGGTCTGTGGGGGGTCAGGACCAACCAGAAGGGGTCCAAAGAGGAAGGAGAACCAATGACAAGCCCTAGGCAGCAGCCCGTCCATATGGGGCACAGGGAGCCCCCCAACAATCCGTGCCCCCGGACCCTAATCTACATGCCAGGATTTCCATGGTGGGGTTTGTCTTTTTTTTTTTTTTTTTTTTTTTTAAGCCGGTGTTTAGAGCCTGAGGCTCTAATTGGCTAAAAAACAAAGGGTGGGCTCAGAGCGCTGCACTCTGAGCCCACCCAGTTGTGTGATAATAGCGAATGAATATTCGCGATTTGTCTTCCTGATTCTCCTCCTGGCAAATCGGGAAGCGTGTCCAGAGTCCAAACTTTGCAGTGGAGCCTTGGGGGGGGGGGGGGGGGGGTCCCAATTATTTTTGGCCGGGGAGCCTTGGGGGGGGGTCCCAATTTTTGGTCGGGGAGCCTTGGGGGGGTCCCAATTTTGGCCGGGGGCCAATTATTTTTAGCCGGGGGGGGGGGGGGGGTCCCAATTTTTGGCCGGGGAGCCTTGGGGGGGGGTCCCAATTTTTGGCCGGGGAGCCTTGGGGGGGGTCCCAATTTTTGGTCGGGGAGCCTTGGGGGGGGTCCCAATTTTGGCCGGGGAGCCTTGGGGGGGGGGGTCCCAATTTTTGGTCGGGGAGCCTTGGGGGGGGGGGGGGGGGGGGGGGGTCCCAATTTTGGTCGGGGAGCCTTGGGGGGGGGGGTCCCAATTTTGGTCGGGGAGCCTTGGGGGGGGGGGGGGGGGTGTGGGGGGGGGGGGGGGGGGGGGGGGGGGGGGGGGGGGGGGGGAGGGGGGGGGGGGGGGGGGGGGGGGGGGGGGGGGGTCCCAATTTTGGTCGGGGAGCCTTGGGGGGGGGGTCCCAATTTTGGTCGGGGAGCCTTGGGGGGGGGGGGGGGGTGGGTGGGGGGGAAGGGGGCTGGGGGGGGGGGGGGTCCCAATTTTGGCCGGGGAGCCTTGGGGGGGGGTCCCAATTTTGGCCGGGGAGCCTTGGGGGGGGGGGGTCCCAATTTTTGGCCGGGGAGCCTTGGGGGGGGGGTCCCAATTTTGGCCGGGGAGCCTTGGGGGGGGGGGGTCCCAATTTTTGGTCGGGGAGCCTTGGGGGGGGGTCCCAATTTTGGCCGGGGAGCCTTTGGGGTAATCGCCACCTTCCAGTCCGTTTCCCACGCCGGGGAGGGGGGGGTGATGCTTTGCCACCCCCTCCACCCCCAAAATATTGAGGGTGTGTGTGGGGTGCAGTTCTGGGAAGGTGTCAATAGACGCCCTCCCAGAACTGGACGATCGTGCTGTAGCCATCATTCGGCTCTAGTGCGGTCACCTGGGGGGCCCCTACCATCCGCCTTATCTGTGCGGTGATTCGGTACAGCACAAGTCAGACCTGCTGATTGGATTAGTGACGGACAGTACAGAGCTCTGTGTATACTAACAACACAGAGCTCAGTACACAGAGCAGAGATTTGCTGTTTGCAGGGAGAAAAAACAAACGTCCATTAGTAAAAAATAACACATAATATACACGTTATGCATTGTTGGGCACAAAGTTTAACCCTTTAACTGTCCCTAGATATTAACCCCCTTCCCACCCAGTGTCATTAGTACAGTGACAGTGCATAGTATTATCACTGTATTTGTGTCACTGGTGAGGTCAGTGTCAGTCCCCCCCCCCCCCCCTTAGCGTCAGATTGCCTGTCGCACTTTCGCAGTCCCGTTATAAGTCGCTGATCACCGCCATTACTAGTGTATATTTTTTATATAATAAATATATCTATATATCATTTTTTTTTTTTTTCACACAATCTAATCATTATACACTTACTGAAGACACAGCAGAATAAATGTTTGCTTCAATTTATGAATAAATTAGATTTTTTTTTTTTTTTTTTTTTTTGTTATTGGTTGTTTTATAACCAAAAGTAAGAAATATTATTATTTTTTTTGTTTTTTATTTATGTAATTAAAAATAAAATGCCAGTGGTGATCAAATACCACCAACAGAAAGCTCTATTACTTTATTAATAAAGCTATAGTGTACAGTCCGATCACTGGGGTAAGAGAGACTCAGCAAATTCTTCCTCCTCTGCCTGCAGCAGACTGATGACATAATTTCAGCCAAGACAAAGTTATAACCTACAGTCTGATCACTGGGTGGGGGGGACTGAGAAAATGCTTCCCCCTCTGCCTGCAGCAGACTGACATTGTCTCAGCCCAGGCAAAGTCATAACGTGCAGTCTGATCACTGACTGGGGGGGAGACTTGAGGAATTGCTTCCTCCTGCCTGCAGCAGACTGATGACCTCATCCCAGGCAAAGTCATAACGTACAGTCTGATCACTGGGGTGTAAAGAGACTGAGGAAGTGCTGCCTCCTGCCTGCAGCAGACTGATGACCTCATCCCAGGCAAAGTCATAACGTACAGTCTGATCACTGGGGTGTAAAGAGACTGAGGAAGTGCTTCCTCCTGCCTGCAGCAGACTGATGACCTCATCCCAGGCAAAGTCATAACGTACAGTCTGATCACGGGGGGGGGGGGGGGGGGGGGGGGGGAGAGACTGAGGAAATGCTGCCTCCTCTGCCTGCAGCAGACTGATGACCTCACTTTAGCCTAGGCAAAGTCACTGGAGCAGAAGGAGGGTTTTAATAATAAAAGGCAGAGCTTTTCTGAAGAATGATGCTGTCGCTGTATGTTGTTTCATGTCAGGAGTTTATGAGGACAGGTAAAGGTGAGGAGAGGTGGCCGAACCCAACTCCTTCTTCAGTCCTGGATTGGAAGCAGATGATTGGTTGCAGAGTCGGGTGGCTTCCTCCTGCGATCGTTGATGATATTCGCCCTCCGCAGCGCTCCTAATTCTTCTACAGACAGGACCTCTTATTTCATCCCATTTCTGTTGAACACCGCGAGTCTGCGCGGAGCCTGGCGGTTCTGGGGATGGCCGCGTCACCGGGGGGGGGGGTCTGCGGATTGCCAAGCGCGTCGATAAATCACACGGTGCAATTACCCCCCCTAGTCTAAATTGTTCCAGGCTCGCTGGAGAGTCGCCATAAATCCAGGCGTTGGACTAAACGCGCCTGAAATTGGGAGTCCCCGGGCGCCCGTCATGGACGTTTATATCCAAACAGGGAGCGCGGGTCCCGACCTCTCCTTGCAGATTAATTGATGGATGGCTCGGAGCGGAGTGCCTCCCGCGGTGACGTATTTCAGCTCCTTATTGTTACGTCCCGTAGACTGGCCGCGGCGTGCCAGGTGCTGCGCTGAATTTTTTTAGCGGAGGTTGTTAGCGCCCCGGGGGAAAATCTCATTGCGTGAAGCTGGTCACCCCGAAAAAAGAAGCAGGAGCTTCTTTTGGGTGACCAGCTTCACCCAATCCGATTCGCTGCAGTTTTCGCACCGCAAATAACATGAAGCTTCTCGACCCCCCCAAAAAGGAGCGTGAGCTTTCGTTTTGGGCGTCAAACTTCACGAGATGCGATTTGCCGCAATATAATCGTGGCAACACCGCACCGCTTTGAATATGACGCCTGAACCTGCGTTTTACGATGGAGGTCAGAATCGCAGCGATTCTGCTGCAGTCCCAAAATGTCCAGGTGGAGCCGCCCTGGTTCTCACATGTGATTTTTGGATGCGTTTTCCAACTCGCAGATTTGCAGGACAGGCTAGATATGTGTTCCTTCATGCCTTTTAAAAGTCATTACAAATATGGCCTGTGTGAGTTTTTAGCGGTGCGTTTCCGACTTGCTAGTGATAGAGTGGCATGCAGAGAGAAGTGTTCACATAGGATTGCTATTGACAGGCGTTTTTTTGGCATTGAAGTGGATGTGAGGGGCGTTTTTTATGGCATTGAAGCGGATGGAGGGTGTTTTTTATGGCATTGAAGTGGATGGGGGGGGGGGGGGGGGTGGTGGGGGGGGGGGGGGGGGGGGGGGGGGGGGGGGGGGGGGGGGGGGGGGGGGGGGGGGGCGTTTTTTATGGCATTGATGTGGATGGGGTGGCGTTTTTTATGGCATTGATGTGGATGGGGGGGTGTTTTTTTATGGCATTGATGTGGATGGGGGGGCGTTTTTTATGGCATTGAAGTGGATGTGGGGGGCGTTTTTTATGGCATTGAAGTGGATGTGGGGGGCGTTTTTTTGGCATTGAAGTGGATGGGGGGGCAGTTGTGGAGAAAATTGACAAACTCGCCATTGAACTGAAATCGCACAGAATGACATTGCGATTTCACACATAGGTGTGAACCAATACGCAATGGTCACCTGGTGTCTGAGATTTGTCGAGCCCCTCCCCCCTGGATTACTGCATTGTGTTCTCTTATAATGGGGGAGAGGAAGCGAAATCCCTCCCCCCCCCTTTCTGCCTGCCCCAGCCCTCCTCTCAAGAGCCCTCAGCCCTGATGCATGCAGTGGGTGGAGTTATGCAAAATGCCTCGATAGGTGGGCGTTCCTTAGCAGGCTGTATTTTCATAAGTAACGCCCACATGTGATGCTGAGCCTCCATGATTGAAAGAACTGAAATCCAATCAATGGAAGGGGCGGGGCCAGGGACAGTCAGGTTGGGGGGAGGATGCGGGATGTCCTCAAGCCGGGAAATGATGAGCTCTATCTTACTTGCACCTTCTAATGCACATGGTGAGAAGCTCACAGTGTGCGGTGAAATCGGAGGAAGACATTTCAGTCCAGGAGAGGAGCCAGTACACCTGTGCAGGACTGGAGGGAAGGCCGGAGGGAGGATTGCAGAGTGATGTGAGGGAGACGGACACAACATTTTTAAATGGGGAATCCTCCAATGACAGCTGAGTGTTTGTATTTTTGAGCGCACACACAGGAGCTATTATGCTTAACTGCCATTTTCCTTGTAAAATGGCAGTTGGGTGTATTACACAGACCTTCAGCAAGCTTATTGTCCGTTTTGGGATTACACTTTGCCGTTGTAGAGATTTCCCTTACTTCCTGTCTCAGTGGCCCAGCCCAGCAGGAAGTAAGAGGGGTCACCAAGTAGACGTACACAGGCAGAGGTCCTAACCCTCCATGTTCAGTCTTTTGGTGGTTCTCTCGGTCCCTGTGGGTTAGTATAGAGCAGGAACTGATGGAAGATGTGTCCATGGCCTCCGGTTCCGCTCTGCGATTCGGCCTCATCTTCCCTTGTCCGTGGCATTTCATTGAAGAGAAGCGGATGTGGAAGCAGACTCATCGCCTACAGAAACGCAGACATCCTTCCTGATTTCAGGGGAGGAGAAGGCATCTTTCCCAGAGATTTAAAGAGGACCGTGCCCCTCCCCCTCTGGATGAGAAAAGAAGTAAAAGTTCCATAATATCCTATTTCCCCACTCCCCCTGCAATGCCGAGACGGGGTGACTTCATTCTCTCCCCATAGAAAAGCCCAGATCATGTGAAAGAACACCCTCCACACTGAAATCCACCCATCAAGGCATTTTAATATTTGCACAACTCCTCCCACTGCTTGCATCAGGACTAAGGTGAATATAGCCTGCCTAGGAACGCCCACTTCTCCAGACACCCGCCCATCAAGGCATTTTAATATTTGCATAACTCCTTCCACTGCATCAGGACTGAGATTAATTTAGCCTGCCTAGGAACGCCCACTCCCCCCAGACACCCGCCCATAAAGGCATTTTGTTATTTGCATAACTCCTCCCACTGCATCACGACTGAGTTAAATACAACCGGCCTAGGAACGCCCATCGATCGAGGCATTTTGTTATTTGCATAACTCCTCCCACTGCTTGCATCAGGGCCAGCGAGTACTGAGGTTGTGTGCTGTGATGGGTTGAGGAAGCCATGTACAGCCCCCCTGCTAGCCCCTCCCACCAGCCATGATCTGTCTGCATTGTATAGAGAAGCAACGAGACCCAGTGATGACATCATTGGGTATAAAATAAGGCATGTAATAAAAATGTTTTATTGATGGAGGGAGGAACCAGGCAAAGATCTGGCCAATGTGGCCATATTCATCAGATCGGGGGGGGGGGGGGGGTGAATAGCCCGGTATGGTGGCGGCTTTGTCTGTAAATGAGTCACGGCTCTGTATTTTTTCTACACTATGTCTGGCCGCCTCTTCATCTTCTATTATCACCGAGGTCAGCAGATTCACAGGAGAGACATCGGCACCCGTCCCTCTCCGAGGTATATAAAGGAAACAGTTTAGATATGTTCTCATGTATAATAGACCTTCACACAATACATCCCTGACATGTCGCTGTATACAGCAACGCCATCCCTTCCCACAATACATCCCTGACATGTCGCTGTATACAGCAACGCCATCCCTTCCCACAATACATCCCTGACATGTCGCTGTATACAGCAACGCCATCCCTTCCCACAATACATCCCTGACATGTCGCAGTATACAGCAACGCCATCCCTTCCCACAATACATCCCTGACATGTCGCTGTATACAGCAACGCCATCCCTTCCCACAATACATCCCTGACATGTCGCTGTATACAGCAACGCCATCCCTTCCCACAATACATCCCTGACATGTCGCTGTATACAGCAACGCCATCCCTTCCCACAATACATCCCTGACATGTCGCTGTATACAGCAATGCCATCCCTTCCCACAATACATCCCTGACATGTCGCTGTATACAGCAACGCCATCCCTGACATGTCCCTGTATACAGCAACGCCATCCCTTCCCACAATACAT
>CM053037.1:5062297-5104797 GCA_028564925.1 Lithobates sylvaticus
CTTTGGCCAGCCAAATGGTCCGAGGCTTAACCGCTTCCCGACCGCCGCCTGTACATATACGTCGGCAGAATGGCACGGCTAGGCAAAAGCACGTGTATATATACGTCCCCTTTAATTGCCTAGCCGCGGGGTTGGGAGCTTTGTGACCACGGCCGTGGGACCAGCGGACCCGATCGCCGCTGGTGTCCTGCGATCGGGTCACAGAGCTGAAGAACGGGGAGAGGTCTGTGTAAACAATCCTCTCCCCGTGCTTCCTACACTGCCTGTCACTGATCGGCTGTTCCCTGTCATCGGGAAAGCCGATCAATGACGTCAGACGTACAGCCACGCCCCCCTACTGTAAAAAAAAAAACACACAACACGTCACACTGACTCCTCCCCGCCCCCTAGTGGTTAACTCCTTCACTGTCATTTACACAGGAATCAGTGCATTTAAATAGCAGTGATTTCTATATAAATGACAATGGTCCCAAAAATGTGTCAAAAATGTCCGATGCGTCCGCCATAATGTCGCAGTTACAATAAAAATCGCTGATCGCCGCCATTACTAGTAAAAAAAAAAAATATTAATAAAAATGCTATAAAACTATCCCCTATTTTGTAAACGCTATGACATTTGCGCAAACCAATCAATAATCGCTAATTGCAATTTTTTTTTTTTTTTACCAAAAATATGTAGAAGAATACGTATCGGCCTAAACTGAGGAAAAAAAACTTTTTTTTGGGGATATTTATTATAGCAAAAAGTTAAAAATATTGGATTTTTTTCAAAATTGTCGTTCTATTTTTGTTTATAGCGCAAAAAATAAAAACCGCAGGGCCGATCAAATGCCACCAAAAGAAAGCTCTATTTGTGGCAAAAAAAGGACGCCAATTTTGTTTTGGAGCCACGTCGCACGGCCGTGCAATTGTCAGTTAAAGCAACACAGTGCCGAATCGCAAAAAGGGGGCTGGTCCATTGGCTGCAAATTGGTCCGGGGCTGAATTGGTTAAGTGGTTAAAGTTCATGTAAAGGCAGGCGTCCCAATACTTTTGGTAATATCGTGTATCTACACTCAGGTTCCCGGCTTTGCACACCTGCTGCCGCCGCCATTGAATATTGCGTCACGGACTCCCAACTCCGCCCATCTCTGCAGTCTGTAGAGGGAATCTGCAGTCTGCCCGGAAGCCTTGCATGCCGAGAGATGTAGATCTGGGGGGGGAATTGTGGGCAAGAGGCTGCAGTCCCACCCAGAGGCCTTCTGAAAGCCCTTCTCAATCCAGGAGCATTAGAATTCTGTGAATGTAGACGGAGTTGATTTCCTGACTCCAGTGGTGTTTCCTAGGGATCGTTCTTTTTCCTATAAGGATCCCTCATTAGCGGTGATTAGACTGTCCTCGGTAAATGGCGCCCGTTTAACCTTTTGGCGGAGCGAATCCTCCGGGAATCGTCTCCAGCCGGGAAAATGCCGGATCTCCATTTGCTCCTTTTTGTCATTTCCTCCGTGACATTTACAGTTGTAGACGGCAGATTGTTGGGTGATGTGAGTGACATTTTATTACTATGAATACGGAGGATATGAATAGAACGTCGGCGACAGAAAACGCCATTCAGTCACATTGTCTACAATACTGTGGTATGCTTGTCGCTCAAAAAGGAGGGCCCCTTCGTTATTCGGGCCCCATCGTTATTCGGGCCCCATCGTTATTCGGGCCCCATCGTTATTCGGGCCCCATCGTTATTCGGGCCCCATCGTTATTCGGGCCCCATCGTTATTCGGGCCCCATCGTTATTCGGGCCCCATCGTTATTCGGGCCCCATCGTTATTCGGGCCCCATCGTTATTCGGGCCCCATCGTTATTCGGGCCCCATCGTTATTCGGGCCCCATCGTTATTCGGGCCCCATCGTTATTCGGGCCCCATCGTTATTCGGGCCCCATCGTTATTCGGGCCCCATCGTTATTCGGGCCCCATCGTTATTCGGGCCCCATCGTTATTCGGGCCCCATCGTTATTCGGGCCCCATCGTTATTCGGGCCCCATCGTTATTCGGGCCCCATCGTTATTCGGGCCCCATCGTTATTCGGGCCCCATCGTTATTCGGGCCCCATCGTTATTCGGGCATCATCCAGGTCGACCATTTAACTTTCTGGACTGGGATGCCGGCTCAAAGATGACACCGTGCCTGTAAAGCCTGGTGGCTGTGTTTACAAATCCATACAATGTTGCAGATGTTGTTTTTCAGAGGTTTTTTTGGGCGTTTATTTTTTTCATTTTTTTTAACTACTTCAGCCCTGGAAGATTTTACCCCCCTTCCGTACCAGAGCACTTTTCGTGATTCGGGACTGCGTCGCTTTAACTGACAATTGCGCAACGTGGCTCCCAAACAAAATTTTTTTTCCCCACAATAGAGCTTTCTTTTGGTGGTATTTGATCGCCCCTGCGTTTTTTATATTTTGTGCTATAAACAAAAGAGCGACAATTTTGAAAAAAATGCATTTTTTACTATAATATCCCATTTAAAAAAAAAAAAAAAAAAAAACTAACATTTTCCTCAGTTTAGGCCGATACGTATTCTTCTACATATTTTTTGTTGAAAAAAAATCGCAATTAGCGTCTATTGATTGGTTTGCACAAAAGTTATAGCGTCTACAAAATAGGGGATAGATTTATGGCATTTTTTTTTTTTTTTTTTTGGCTATAAACAAAGCGAGCGTAAATTTTGAAGAAAAAAAAAAAAACGCAATATTTAGTACTTTTTGCTATAATAAATATTCTAAAAAAAAAAAAAAAAAAAAAAAAAAATGTATTCATCAGTTTAGGCCGATATGTATTCTTCTGCGCATTTTTGGTCAAAAAAAAATCGCGATAAGCGTATATTGGTTTGCGCAAAAGTTA
The DNA here is from genome assembly GCA_028564925.1 of Lithobates sylvaticus. Classification (NCBI taxonomy): domain Eukaryota; kingdom Metazoa; phylum Chordata; class Amphibia; order Anura; family Ranidae; genus Lithobates; species Lithobates sylvaticus. The sequence continues at coordinate 5,065,175 of CM053037.1, forward strand.
TAGCGTCTACAAAATAGAGGAAAGATTTATGGTATTTTTTTTTTTTTTTACTAGTAATGGCGGTGATCTGCATTTATTTTTTTTTTTATTTTATTTTTTTCGTGACTGTGACATTATGGCAGACACATCGGACACGTTTGACACATTTTTGGGACCATTCACATTTACACAGCGATCGGTGCTATAAAATTGCAGTGATTACTGTGTAAATGTGACTGGCAGGGAAGGGGTTGACACTAGGGGGCGCTGCAGGGATTAATTATGTTCCCTGGGAGTGATTCTAACTGTGGGGGGAGGGGACTCACAAGGGGAGGAGACTGATCGGTGTTCCTCTGTACTAAGAATACATCATCGGTCTCCTCTCCTATGACAGGACGTGGATCTGTGTGTTTATCGCGCCCACGGAGATTCGGGGCTCAGGTAAGTAAAACGGGAGGGGGGGGGGGGGGGGGGGGCGGAGAGTGCAAGGTGTACATTAAGGTGAAAAAACACGAAGCTTTACAACCCCTTTAAGGCTGCTTTCACACTGAGGCGCTTTGCAGGCGCTAAAGCGCTAAAAAATAGCGCCTGCAAAGCGCCCTGAAAGAGACGCTCAATGCACTCCAATGTGAAAGCCCAGAGAGGCTTCCCATAGAAAACAATGGGGCAGCGCTGCAAAGCGCCACTGCAGCTTTGCGGGCGTTTTTATGCTGGTGGGGGTTAAAACTGCCCTGCTAGTGGCCGTATAGCGCCGCTAAAACGACAGTGAAGCGCCGCTAAATATAGCGCCACTTTACCGCAAGCGCGCTCAATGCCCCAGTGTGAAAGTAGCCTAAACTGGGTTGTTTTACAAGGTAATCGTTTACTATCACTTTAATGTTAGGGGTTATTGGGGATTAATATTAGGGTTATTTATTATTTTTTATTATGTATATGTGTGTATATATATGTATGTATATATATATGTGTGTATATGTGTATATATATATATATATATATATATATATATATATATATATATATATATATATATATATATATATATATATATGTATATGCATTTGAGCTGAAAATCTCTCTGAAACGCGTGGCAACACGCCCTAAAACACACGAAAATGTCCAAGCATCTCCATGAATTTCTGTGGAACAAAAAATGTACCAATCTGCCCGATTTTTGAGCTACAAAAAAAGCTCCAGAACTTTTTTGAGCTTCAGGCGACTTGTAGTGGAGATGTGACCCGTCTCCATTGAGAATTATTCTTTTTTTCCTCCAGCCTTTTGGAGCTTCATGCCAGGTGGGGCCTTATTCTCTATGCAGGGTGGTGCTTTACGGGCAGTTTTAGAAAACGCTGCAGGTGCTTCTTTTGGGGGTGAGGGTGCATTTTCGGCCCCATAGACTTCAATGGGAGCGCGTGAAAAATGCAGACAAGGCAGCGCCGACCCGGCCTCGGAATGTTTTCCATGCGGGAGAGCCGGGGGTTCTCCCGGCATCATCGTTGAGGAGCCTTCTGTAGCCCATCACGTGCGCCTTCCCTCTCGGCGCGATCGCTGCGCTCCGCCCGTCAGACCTCTGCTCAGACTTGGCCTCGGCCAGGGAAGTTTATTTTTTCACTCGGGGCGGAGAAGTCTTACGAAAGTGATTTAAACGGCAGGAATTCGGGATATTTGTGGTTTAGTAACCCTGTCCTCCCCTTCCATGGAAAGGCATATCGGAGGGGAGACCTGCCAGAGGAGGATTTCTGGTGGTGAGGTGGTAAATGCCCAGGCCCTCCTCTGCTGGGAACATCTGGCAGCTGTGTGCAAACTATCTCTACTTTTCTCTGATTGCTTCTCAAAGGACCGAGCCAGGGAATTGAAAGAATTTGGCGTGAGACGGAAGGGTGGCATGTAAACTTTTGGGAGTTAAGTGTTGGCTCCTCTGTACATTGGATAGCTGAAGGGCCATCTGCATTTCTTGGTGGGTTCTGTTTGGACCATGCGTAGATGTAAAGTTGGTTGTAGAGCTGGGTCAGGGCAAGGCCTGGCATCTATGGGCACCTGCAGACATGTACTGCCAACCATTGACCATGTCTAATCTGTGTTGGCATGTCCCTGTGAGCCTCTAGGCACCCTGTACCTAAAATCGGTCTTCAGAGAAGTCAATTGTGACTACATGGCTAACTGGCTCTCAGTATCGGGGATTTTCGGTGGCCATCTTGAGACCTGGAATTGGTGTTGCATGTCCTGCCGCCATGTAAATTCACCCGCCCCAAAGTGTTTTTTTTTTTTTTTTCAGAATAAATCTACGTACCTGCCAGTTTACGCTTCCACCCATGTGCCTGGATGGTTCCCTGCCCGGGTGGTTTCGAGTATTTTAGATTCTCTTCCCTGGTCTACTTTGCTGCTGATGTTTTTTTGGTTGGAGGACCATGGAGCTCTACAGGCCAATCGTGTCCCAGGAATAGGAAGAAGGGCGATTAAGAACTCCTCCTCCAATAAATAAATGAAGAGCCCCATACCGCCAGGGTTTATACATGGCAGCCAGTGTACGACTTTTCCTTTTCTCTCATCTAAAAAAATCCCGCTGGTCTGATTTCCTCTTCAAGAAAGTCTTCAGTTGGTGGTGACCAGATGTGCCGGGACAGTCCTGCATCTTGGGCCTCAGTCCTGATGATGCTGTGTCCATGGGTCACAGTGCCCCCACTATTTTAATAATGGGCACAGCAGGTGTACAGACCCGGGAACTCAGCACATGGATGGTGGGAACTCCTCATAATGGGCACAGTGGGTGTACAGATCTGGGAACTCAGCACAGGGATGGTGGGAATCCCTCATAATGGGCACAGTGGGTGTACAGATCTGGGAACTCAGCACAGGGATGGTGGGAATCCCTCATAATGGGCACAGTGGGGGTACAGACCCGGGAACTCGGCACAGGGATGGTGGGAACCCCTCATAATGGGCACAGTAGGTGTACAGACCCGGCACAGGGATGGTGGGAACACCTCATAATGGATGGTGGGAACCCCTCATAATGGGCACAGCAGGTGTACAGACCCAGGAACTCAGCACAGGGATGGTGGGAATCCCTCATAATGGGCACAGCGGGTGTACAGACCCGGGAACTCAGCACAGGGATGATGAGAACCCCTCATAATGGGCACAGCGGGTGTACAGACCCGGGAACTCAGCACAGGGATGGTGGGAACCCCTCATAATGAGCAAAGCAGGTGTACAGACCCACGAAATCGGCACAGGGATGGTGGGAAGCCCTCATAATGGGCACAGCGGGTGTACAGACCCGGGAACTCAGCACAGGGATGGTGAGAACCCCTCATAATGGGCACAGCGGGTGTACAGACCAGGGAACTCGGCACAGAGATGGTGGGAACCCCTCATAATGAGCACAGCGGGTGTACAGACCCAGGAAATCGGCACAGGGATGGTGGGAAGCCCTCATAATGGGCACAGCGGGTGTACAGACCCGGGAACTCGGCACAGAGATGGTGGGAACCCCTCATAATGGGCACAGTGGGTGTACAGACCCGGGAACTCAGCACAGGGATGGTGAGAACCCCTCATAATGGGCACAGCGGGTGCACAGACCTGGGAACTCAGCACAGGGATGGTGGGAACCCCTCATAATGGGCACAGCGGGTGTACAGACCCGGGAACTCAGCACAGGGATGGTGGGAACCCCTCATAATGGGCACAGCGGGTGTACAGACCTGGGAACTCAGCACAGGGATGGTGAGAACCCCTCATAATGGGCACAGCGGGTGCACAGACCTAGGAACTCAGCACAGGGATGGTGAGAACCCCTCATAATGGGCACAGCGGGTGTACAGATCTGATCCACCAAACACCGTATTCTCAGGTTTGTCTTCTGAAGATCCAGGGGTATAAAGTGAATATAAAAACAATCCTCTTCGGGAAATAGTAATATGTGAAGGCGATGCCCCCAGAAGGAAGAATCTTAATGTAAAGTTGATAAGCTTCCAAAATCCTTTCAAAGATTTATTCCTGGGGCTCTGGGCTATGAATGTGCGCGATCCAGAGATGTTTCAGCCGCTGCGGCGTGCCAAGCTGTCAGTCACTCCATGTCTGCTCTATCAGAGATTTCTCTCTCTTGGCTCGGCGGGCAGATTGGGAAGAACGGTGATCTGCAGATATGTAGCTCAGTGTAAACACTCCACATACATTATTCATCTCTGTAATGTGCCATCTGTCATAGATCTGGTTGCGTCCTGTTAACAGTTTTTAATTATTGTAAACAGACGGGGGGAAGCGTGTGCAGAAATGGTGGAGCCCTGAATAATACTTTAGGGCTCAATGATGGGCAACCAATGAGGAGCTTCATACGGAGCTTCTCTCATGGACAGTTTCATTGTATTCATTTTTTTTCCTGTTATCTGCAGTTAGTGATGAGCGGAATACACCTGTGGTTTGGTTTTGAGCAACATTGAGTCACCATTGTAAAGTTTGGGTATCCAATGTCCTTTAAAGCGGAGTTCCACCCATTTAAGACCCCTTTCACACCGAGGGCGTATTGCAGGCGTTAGAAATGGCGCCTGCAATCCGCCCTAAAACAGCTGCACCATTGTCTGCAGTGTGTATGTCCGCTGTAATACCGCCAGCAAAACACCACTATTGCAGCGTTTTGCCGGGGGTTTTAACCCTTTCTCAGCCGCCAGCGGGGGGTAAAAGCACCCCGCTAGTGGCCGAAATGCGCCGCAAATCCGACGGTAAAATGCCGCTAAAAATATCTGCGTTTTACCGCTTTCCCAGCCGGCACGCACTGCACATGCGTGAGCCACTCTGCGCATACGCGTGCCGCGCTGTGCATACGCGTGCCGCGCTGTGAATGTCCGGGCAATCTTTTGGGACCTGTGATGTGTCCCAGAAGATTGGAGGGAGGGGGGGAAGAGGTGATCTTCCTTTCAGCGCCGCGGTGGAAGTGGGGGCTGGGTGCCTCTAAAAAAACAGGGTACCTGCTCCCCCCCCCCCAAAAAAAATGACATGCCAGATGTGGCATGTCAGGGGTGTCGTGGTTATTTCGCCACACTCTTGCGCTAATAAGCGCCTTTCAATCTTATGATATAATGCACCCTCTGATCGTATGCCTCCCTGGATCCCCAGCTCCCAAAAACAGACATTACCAGCAGCTTCACGTCATCCTCTCATCATCAGCATCCAAACCTCACCAGCCAAGCATTCCATCCATCACCACCTCAGTCTGGCTGCTTTCCATCTAAGCCCCTGGTTCCCCATTGCCCAGTAAACAGCCATCAACAGCAAGTATTCTTACATGTTCATCTCAGCCTCGGTTAGCATCATTGCCCTCTCCCAGCTCATGTGAACTCCTTTATTTAGAAAACATTCCAAGCCACACCCTCAGGGGTTTGCCTCCAACAGCTAAACCCCTCCCACAAAGGATGTGGCCTCATCTCATTCACCCAGGATGTGAATGACCATATAAGGAAATACAATACAGAGACTACAATACAGGGACAATTGTTTTCCTTCAAAAGAACCAATCACAGATGTATACATTCAAACAGACTAAACAGTGATGTACAAACCGTCTAAACTGCTTTCAATGACAACGAACAATATAAAACTATGGCTCCGTGGGCCACAATATTTATACCGTTATGCTAAAGTTCCAGTGTACACAGGGATGTTTGCTTGAAGCTATCAATGCCGTCACTGGGAAGTGGCCAGTCTCCCGGTGAGGCACAAATTAACTTCCTTAAACCAGCAAACACGTCTGTAGTGTCCATAGGAAGGTTTACGCAGCCAATGGTCTTCCGCCAACGTCTTTATGTGCGAATGCGCACAGATGAGCGCATTACAGCAAAACCGACACTGGGGGGCATCTGACAACATACATTAATAAAATTTTCCATGACAGTCCCTCGTTTTTGTCATATCCTCCCATGTGTCTCTTGATGAATTTCGATCTTCTTACACCTGGCCTTACAGTCCATAAAAAGGAAAACACGGCTTGACATGGAGACTCTGTTCTTCAGTACAGATGACATGGTGAGCTGTTGTAGTCGCTGGTCGGTCTGAGATCCTCTGTGTCTTGTTTGCAGGTCGGGCATCTTGTTGAGAAAAATGTGGTCATCTGCTCGGGCTCTGGTCACGCGTCCAAATCAGGCAGCAGGAGCACCTCATCACGATATATATAAGGAATAGAAACAAAAACAGCATGAGTAAATATACCCCTACTTCCTTCAACTATGATCCGCTGCAAAAATAAAATTAAATCACCACAGATTCCCAGACTTTTTAGAGAATTCCACCCTTCACTAGCTACAGCTCTGGCTTTGCCTCTCAGGGATCCCAGCCCCATCCATATGGGCCTGAACTTTGTCACTAGTATCCCCGATTCAGGTATAACAATCTTTACTTATGAATTCCCAGGACCCCCCTTTGGATTGTGGGAACTTCCTTGTAGCTTCAACAGTTACATGAAAACATCCCATCCTCAATGGATGGTACCTTTTTCAATCGTTTCATAAGCTCAAGTCCCCACCGTGTACAAGCAATTCCCTTCTAGGTGTCCCTGTCATTCTTACCTTCCCTCGCGCCATCAGATCCTCGCGATCGGCCGCGACATAAGATGCTGGGACGAGATTCACCAGCACACATGAATCTCTTCCATTAGGAGAATTACTTTATAAACTGTAGATATGAAGCTTTACTTTATAAACTGTGGGCTATCTAGTTATCCCGATACCAAAGCTGGTGAGAACCAGAGCTATTGTCAAAATTATAATAAATTTTACCCTCTAGAAATGTATCGATAAATTCCATTTACAAATGTCTGTTTGGAGTCTTTACTAGTTTGTCACAACTCCTCACACCAATATATCTATATATCATACATCGCTGTCATCACTGGGGCACTAGAGCTCTGTGGAGACTCAGAGTAGACCCAACCATGTGTTCTGTTCACTTTCTTAGCTAGTTAGGAAATACACTTTAAAAAAATATAAATAAAGATACTTCTCATCCTTGTTGTCTTGTTCATCAATCTTCTCTGCAACGACTGAGTCACCTGTCACCTGTCACCTGTCACCTGTCACAAACTTGGCTAGAATTAGAGTGGTTAGTATCATTGGTTTAAAAAAAATTGTCACTCAGCCCATCCTCTTCCCCCCCTTTTCCTCATCTTTACAAAGTGGAGGAAAACATACAGGGTTTAGAATGGTGCAGAGCCTCAGAAACTCCTTGGACCTGAAAAGATACTTATACACACAAGTTATTAATCTGTCAATCATAAACAATACAACATTCGTGTCCATTGGTAAATTGTCAATGACATTCCTCATAACCGATAATAGCTAAACCCTCTACAACCCTTACTTTCACGTTTTTACTAAAATACAACACCCACAACACGACTGTCGCGGTAGGTTCAGACTTATTCTTGTTACCACATAGAACATGACACAACTAAAACTTTAGACAAACATTTTGATACAAATGTGGGGGAGATATTTCATAGTTCCTAAATCAAAAATTAAAATTAAAACCAACCAGATGGAATTCTGCCTTCACTCTTAGGAAAAAAAACTACATACAATGGGACAGACATGAGAACATCTCAGAATATTGTATGGACCAGCCACACAAATTTCTGGAATGGGCATCTGGATTTTAAGCACAGTTCCTCCTCTGAGAATCACAAAATCATGTACTACACATCCATCATCCCACTCATCATTACAGATTTCTGAAGCCAAAACTGAACTACTTCCAAAATATTTTTTATTCTGGGGTGTCGTACCACCAGACATCAAAAATACCTTCCAAAGGAATACACCTTACTGTACCCTCTGACCATATGTGTCACACTTTAAGGGGTCTCATGTCCGGAGCCCCAAACCCAGATCTCATGTGTAAGGCAGCTGTCTGACTGGTGTGGAGCCTTATTTTTTTATCTCCAACGCATGGATGGCCAACATTACCCATGACGATTCGAATCGCTTATGAAGTGTCCCTGCGTCCAGGGCACCTTGCACTAATTTTCGGATCAGTACTGCTTAGCGCCTCATTTTTACAGTACTGGCACCCAGCGTTTTCCGATTATTATACACGGCCTCCTGGTGTGCTAGCGTACTAATCCTCACATTTACATGCTCTACTACCGGTTATCGGCAGCCCCATAAATGTGTTGTCAGACAAACTACAAAACACCATGAAATCCTCCACTATTCAAAACAAATATTATGGCTTCTCTCTGTACCTTGATATTACAATAACTTTAATGCCTCCCCAAAACTGTATTACAATATAAACCTTAATTTACTTTAAAAATCAAAAAGATTTTGTCCTAATGCAAAAGACCCCAGGCCCCTCCCATCAACTTCCTGTTGCACACCTGAACAGGAAGAGGGAGGGGGAGTGGGAGTCTTGAATAGCATCATATTTTGTCTATCAAGACATTAGAAAAATCTATGGCTAGCATCAGCCAATAAAAATCCCCCTTGACTCATATATCCCCTGGGAAGTTAAACCACCAGTTTTAAAACCAGAATACCACACAACAGTGCAACAAAACTCCTGCAAAAAGACGGCTGAAAAAGGTCCATCAAAGCCCTTCCCTTCCACTGTAGGCCACAAAACAATCAAAAGCCCCTCCCCTCCTGTGGATACATCAGAACTCATCAAACTGGTTAATTTAAATATCAATGAAGAGGAAAGAGGGAGGGAGAGAGATTTTCAAGTGCAGGCTTAAACAATACAAGCCTAAAAAGAACAATGAACTACCATTTGAGACACTCCCACACACTTGCAAAGCTAGTTTCACTATACACAAACCCAGTCTAGATTCAAATGGAAATCAAAATTCAATACAGAAAACGCAAAAGCTTTACTTAAAAATATGTAAAAAGTACAAAAAAATAGAATTCACTTAAAAAGGAAAATCTGCACCAAAGGCTGAACACAGCAGATACAACAAGATGGCCGATGAAAAAAACCATATCAAAGGCCAGACTTCAGCAAGATGGAGTTTTTCCCGCCAAACGAAAACAGCTAGCCTATAATAGACAAAGGCTAGGCTACAACATGAGGGATTTTTTTCCCGCCGAAACTAGCACATGGTTTCACACACAAAGGAATGATGTTTGCCCCTTCCCCTATAGGAAGGCCCAGCACAACTTAAAACATACACTTTAGGAACAGTTCCACTAAAAAGTATGTAATCTCACCGCACAATTGAGAATGCACACTTAGTAACATATGCTATCCAATGAAACAACAACAGAAGGAAATGGCAGATGAAAGCCAGGGTACAAAATGGCGTCGTTAACGCATGCAAAGCAGTTGTTCCCGCCAAAACTAGCTTCCCTACTAGCCAACCCTTCTCCCCACACAATCGGACACAAATGGGACATCACATTTAACGCATAGACAAACACTTTAGGCTAACTCACATTTAAAAGTGTTAGTTACATGAAAAAGCACAACTTAAAACATACACTTCTTGTTAAACACCTAAAGTTACTCACTGTGGCATCAACTTCCATAACAAGCCAATCCTTCTCCCCACACATACACACGATCACACACATACACACGATTACACACATACACACGATCACACACATACATTCACACACATACACACGATCACACACACACACACATACATACACACACAGACATACATACACACACACACACACACACACGATCAAAATTGCGGCATTATACCAAAAGACAAAACATTTGTTCTTTTTGCAAAGCTAAACTTTCCCAACGCATCAGGCAGAGAAAACGCACCCCTTTTGTCTCAGGACAACAAACGTGTATTGGACTGTGCTCTGTTCTCTCCCCCTCTCTGCCTGTGTAGAGGGAAAGCCCTGTTTGCCCCTTAAACACCTGACCCGCCATTTTAACTGTCGTGGTTATTTCGCCACACTCTTGCGCTAATAAGCGCCTTTCAATCTTATGATATAATGCACCCTCTGATCGTATGCCTCCCTGGATCCCCAGCTCCCAAAAACAGACATTACCAGCAGCTTCACGTCATCCTCTCATCATCAGCATCCAAACCTCACCAGCCAAGCATTCCATCCATCACCACCTCAGTCTGGCTGCTTTCCATCTAAGCCCCTGGTTCCCCATTGCCCAGTAAACAGCCATCAACAGCAAGTATTCTTACATGTTCATCTCAGCCTCGGTTAGCATCATTGCCCTCTCCCAGCTCATGTGAACTCCTTTATTTAGAAAACATTCCAAGCCACACCCTCAGGGGTTTGCCTCCAACAGCTAAACCCCTCCCACAAAGGATGTGGCCTCATCTCATTCACCCAGGATGTGAATGACCATATAAGGAAATACAATACAGAGACTACAATACAGGGACAATTGTTTTCCTTCAAAAGAACCAATCACAGATGTATACATTCAAACAGACTAAACAGTGATGTACAAACCGTCTAAACTGCTTTCAATGACAACGAACAATATAAAACTATGGCTCCGTGGGCCACAATATTTATACCGTTATGCTAAAGTTCCAGTGTACACAGGGATGTTTGCTTGAAGCTATCAATGCCGTCACTGGGAAGTGGCCAGTCTCCCGGTGAGGCACAAATTAACTTCCTTAAACCAGCAAACACGTCTGTAGTGTCCATAGGAAGGTTTACGCAGCCAATGGTCTTCCGCCAACGTCTTTATGTGCGAATGCGCACAGATGAGCGCATTACAGCAAAACCGACACTGGGGGGCATCTGACAACATACATTAATAAAATTTTCCATGACAGGGGGTCACCAGCATTTAAATTAGAGGTTGGAACTCCGCTTTGATATGCTTCTTCTTGAGCCGCTCCTTTGTTGCCTTGGTGTTATGGTTGGGGGTCAGTGTTCTGGCTGAGGGAAAAAGGTTCTCATCCAAGATTCTACAATTCATGGCCCCGTCCATTGGCCCCTCAATGTAGCAAAGTCGGTGTGTACCTTTTTAGCAGAGAAACAGCCCCCAAACACAATGTTTCCACCTCCCGTGCGACTGTAGGGATGGTGTTCTTTGGATCATAGTCATCCGTTTTTCTTCCTCCAGAAAAATGAGCCTGCGGTCACTATATCTGTCCTCCCCAGGAGCCTGCAGTCACTATATCTGATCTCCCAGGACTCTGCATTCACTATATCTGATCTCCCCAGGACTCTGCATTCACTATATCTGATCTCCCCAGGACTCTGCATTCACTATATCTGCTCTCCCCAGGACTCTGCAGTCACTATATCTGTCCTCCCCAGGACTCTGCAGTCACTATATCTGTCCTCCCCAGGACTCTGCAGTCACTATATCTGTCCTCCCCAGGACCCTGCATTCACTATATCTGATCTCCCCAGGACTCTGCAGTCACTATATCTGCTCTCCCAGGAGCCTGCACTCACTATATCTGCTCTCCCCAGGAGCCTGCATTCACTATATCTGATCTCCCCAGGACTCTGCATTCACTATATCTGCTCTCCCAGGACTCTGCATTTACTATATCTGCTCTCCCCAGGAGCCTGCATTTACTATATCTGGTCTCCCCAGGAGCCTGCATTTACTATATCTGATCTCCCCAGGAGCCTGCATTTACTATATCTGCCCTCCCCAGGACTCTGCATTTATTACATCTGATCTCCCCAGGACTCTGCATTCACTATATCTGATCTCCCCAGGACTCTGCATTCACTATCTGATCTCCCCAGGACTCTGCATTTACTACATCTGCTCTCCCCAGGAGCCTGCATTTACTATATCTGGTCTCCCCAGGAGCCTGCATTTACTATATCTGATCTCCCCAGGAGCCTGCATTTACTATATCTGCCCTCCCCAGGACTCTGCATTTATTACATCTGATCTCCCCAGGACTCTGCATTCACTATATCTGATCTCCCCAGGACTCTGCATTCACTATATCTGATCTCCCCAGGACTCTGCATTCACTATATCTGATCTCCCCAGGACTCTGCATTTACTACATCTGCTCTCCCCAGGAGCCTGCATTTACTATATCTGGTCTCCCCAGGAGCCTGCATTCACTATGTCTGGTCTCCCCAGGACCCTGCATTTACTATATCTGGTCTCCCCAGGAGCCTGCATTCACTATATCTGCTCTCCCAGGAGCCTGCAGTCACTATATCTGATCTCCCCAGGACTCTGCATTTACTATATCTGGTATCCCCAGGACTCTGCATTTACTACATCTGCTCTCCCCAGGAGCCTGCATTCACTATATCTGCTCTCCCCAGGAGCCTGCATTCACTATATCTGGTCTCCCAGGAGCCTGCATTCACTATATCTGCTCTCCCCAGGAGCCTGCATTCACTATATCTGCTCTCCCCAGGAGCCTGCATTCACTATATCTGCTCTCCCCAGGAGCCTGCAGTCACTATATCTGCTCTCCCCAGGAGCCTGCATTCACTATATCTGGTCTCCCCAGGAGCCTGCATTCACTATATCTGGTCTCCACAGGAGCCTGCAGTCACTATATCTGGTCTCCCCAGGACTCTGCACTCACTATATCTGATCTCCCAGGAGCCTGCAGTCACTATATCTGGTCTCCCCAGGACTCTGCACTCACTATATCTGATCTCCCCAGGAGCCTGCAGTCACTATATCTGGTCTCCCCAGGACTCTGCATTCACTATATCTGCTCTCCCCAGGACTCTGCATTCACTATATCTGATCTCCCACAGTACACAGAACATGGAAATGTAATTATTTTAGTAAATATAAACTGCTTTAATACTTTTTCTCATCAGCAGTATATAGCAGTCTTTTCTCATCTGGTTAAAGTTTGTAGAAGGGGTTCTATGAGGCTGCAGGACCCCTGGGGGTGGGGGGGGGGGGGGGGGAGACCAGAGAAGACAACATAAACTAAACTTCAGATTTACCTATGACCACATACAATGGAGCGCTTTCCCTCACTTGTCTGTGACAGCTTGTAAGAACCGACTGTGACAGATTCAGAAGCAGTAAATGGCACATTGCTTCCTATTTATAAAGGTGGTAATTGGTGTTTTTGCTAAAATATTGTTTTCCTTGGTGTTGTCAATTTAGAGCGTAGCCGTGCGCACCTTCAGCGCCTGTCATTTATGGACTCCGGTGGGAAGGACTCGGGCAATTTAGGTTCGCAGACACAATAACTGTCACTATAATTGCAATCCTATTTCATGATTTTATAAAATAACAAGACAGTTACACAGTAACCGCCAGTTTATAAGGACTTGCATGGTTTACGTGACAAATAATCCCTTCCCCATCTAAACCAATAATAATCCATTTTCCAGGCGAGGAGGTTTGTGTAAAGATCGGCCTTTTCTTTGTAAAATCTATTGAAATGTTTTTATTTCTCCACTTTGTATCCTTTTTAGTTGTTTTGATTTCTGTAGTTTTTGTATCCTTTGGCTCCATGCACACTGAAGCTCAAAAAAGCTTTTTCTGGACGCTAGATTGCTGGCAGAAAAAGCTGGTTGAATAACATGCTTTTAACAGCGTTTTGAACTAGCGTTTATGAGCGTTTTATAGCGTTTTAATAAAAATACACAGAGGACACTCCAAAAATCCCACAATGTATTCCAAACTCCCACAATGCATTGAAAAAATAGAACGCCGAACGCTAATTAACGCACTTTGAACGCAAATTTCTGGCGTTCAGAAAAAAGCCTATAAACTCCACTGCTCATTAAAGCTAAAAAACGTCAATGTGTGCATGGACACATAGGCTAACATAGAGTGGAGTTTATGGGCTTTTAAAAAAAACGCCCAAACTCCAATAAACTGCCGTTTATGAGCTTCAGTGTGCATGGAGCCTTTTAGTTGTTTTGATTTCTGTAGTTTGTATCCTTTTAGTTTTGATTTCAAAAGGGAAGCACAAAAACAAACTGAAAAAGGATACAAACTACAGAAATCAAAACTAAGTATGACTTTTTAGATAAAAAATTACTTCAGTATCACTTTACATATCCTTTTTGATTTTCGGTTTGAACTTCAGCAAGTCGTATTAACCACGTCTAGATGCCTAAATGCATCGAGTTGCTGCCATGTGACTGGCTGATTAGCATGAGATGTCGGGGGTCTTCCACTGGGTTTCTCCTGACTAATATACAAGTTGTAACTCCTGCGTTACCAGAAAGTGCTATCCAAATATTTTCAACAACGCGTGTTGGCGTTAATCCAAAATTATATACGCTTGCCGCCCACTTTTATTGGGTACACCTGTTCAATTACTTGTATCCTTTTTAGTTGTTTTGATTTCTGTAGTTTGTATTCTTTTTCAGGGTTTTTTTTGTGCTTCCCTTTTGACATTGCAACTTTGTTTATCCAACTTCTTCTCGTCCCTTCAAAAGCGGAGTCTGTAGTTTGTATCCTTTTAGTTGTTTTGATTTCTGTAGTTGTTGTTTTGATTTCTGTAATTTGTATCCTTTTTAGTTGTTTTGATTTCTGTAGTTTGTATTTTTTTAGTTGTTTTGATTTCTGTAGTTTGTATCTTTTTTGGTTGTTTTGATTTCTGTAGTTTGTATGCTTTTAGTTTTTGATTTCTGTAGTTTGTATCCTTTTAGTTTTTGATTTCTTTAGTTTGTATCCTTTTAGTTTTTGATTTCTGTAGTTTGTATCCTTTTAGTTTTTTGATTTCTGTAGTTTGTATCCTTTTTCAGGGTTTGTTTTTTGTGCTTCCCTTTTGACATTGCAACTTTGTTTATCCAACTTCTTCTTCTCGTCCCTTCAAAAGCGCAGTCTGTAGTTTGTATCCTTTTAGTTGTTTTGATTTCTGTAGTTGTTGTTGTTTTGATTTCTGTAGTTTGTATCCTTTTTTAGTTGTTTTGATTTCTGTAGTTTTTATCCTTTTTCAGGGTTTGTTTTTTGTGCTTCCCTTTTGACATTGCAACTTTGTTTATCCAACTTCTTCTTCTCGCCTCTTCTAAAGCGGAGTCTGTCCTATTCTAAGGGGAACTACTTTTCCCAGCATACCCTGGTCGGTTTCTCAGCGGTAGTCCTGATTCCTTTTATTGCTGAAGTAGGTAATACTTCAAACTTTTGTAAACTTGTAAAAAAAAAAATGAAAGGATCGCTCCGACAAAGCCGGCAGCTTGGGAAATGTGCCAGCCTCCCAGTTAAACCCTTGTCTAGTTTATTTTCTTCTTCCCGAGCGGTGTGTAAGTAGGCCATGGGCCTCCTCTGGGGTCTGTCGGGGGTTTTGCCAGAACTTATTAAGTTTGGATGTTCGAGAGCAATTAATACATGGGAGAGCGAAGCGGAGGGCTGTGTCTGAGCGCGGGATGAGGATGGTTTCAAAGGGAGCGCGGGGTCACCTCTAGTTCACACAGAATGCCAGCGCTGGGGATTTCGCCTTTCTTCTGCTTTGATCTCGGGGCTTTTCATAGTTTCTAAACTTTGCATAGGTAAAATCTCCTCCGGAGGAAGCCCGGGGATTGTGGTCCTAGTGAAATGCTTAAGATTTCTATCGTCTGAAAGAAAACTCTGCTTGATGGAATTTTGTGCTGATACCCAATAAAACCTCTTTGGATACGGCCGCCTGTTATCGGCCTTCTTCATCAAAAGCCTGTCATCCTTTTTTCCACCAGTATTCCAGTTATGCATTCATTCAGGTCTCCTTAAAGGTGCGCGCTAATCAGATCTGGAAATGTAACCTTTCAAACATTTCAACATGTCACTTCATCTTCTGCCTCCCGTTGCCCTGCTAGCGAGCACCTTTTTAAGTTGCCAGTCTCTGTATTTTCTGGATGGCCATGCATGAGATGTCGGGGGGTCTTCCAGTGGGTTTCTCCTGACTATATACAAGTTGTAACTCCTACGTTACTAGGAAGCAGTGGCTTCGCTAGGGGGTGGCTTTTGGGGGCTATAGCCCCGAATCTGGGGCCCATAGCCCAAAGTCTCTGCAGGTGTCCCCAAGGGAAGGGGAGGCTCTCTGAGGACCCTGATGTAAGTGGGAGGCTCTCTGAGGACCCTGATGTAAGTGGGAGGCTCTCTGGGGACCCTGATGTAAGTGGGAGGCTCTCTGGGGACCCTGATGTAAGTGGGAGGCTCTCTGGGGACCCTGATGTAAGTGGGAGGCTCTCTGGGGACCCTGATGTAAGTGGGAGGTTCTCTTGGGACCCTGATGTAAGTGGGAGGTTCTCTTGGGACCCTGATGTAAGTGGGAGGTTCTCTTGGGACCCTGATGTAAGTGGGGGGGGGGTTCTCTTGGGACCCTGATGTAAGTGGGGGGGGTTCTCTTGGGACCCTGATGTAAGTGGGAGGTTCTCTTGGGACCCTGATGTAAGTGGGAGGTTCTCTTGGGACCCTGATGTAAGTGGGAGGTTGTCTTGGGACCCTGATGTAAGTGGGAGGTTGTCTTGGGACCCTGATGTAAGTGGGAGGTTGTCTTGGGACCCTGATGTAAGTGGGAGGTTGTCTTGGGACCCTGATGTAAGTGGGAGGTTGTCTTGGGACCCTGTTGTAAGTGGGAGGTTCTCTTGGGACCCTGTTGTAAGTGGGAGGTTCTCTTGGGACCCTGTTGTAAGTGGGAGGTTCTCTTGGGACCCTGTTGTAAGTGGGAGGTTCTCTTGGGACCCTGTTGTAAGTGGGAGGTTCTCTTGGGACCCTGTTGTAAGTGGGAGGTTCTCTTGGGACCCTGTTGTAAGTGGGAGGTTCTCTTGGGACCCTGTTGTAAGTGGGAGGTTCTCTTGGGACCCTGTTGTAAGTGGGAGGTTCTCTTGGGACCCTGTTGTAAGTGGGAGGTTCTCTTGGGACCCTGTTGTAAGTGGGAGGTTCTCTTGGGACCCTGATGTAAGTGGGATGTTCTCTTGGGACCCTGATGTAAGTGGGAGGTTCTCTTGTGACCCTGATGTAAGTGGGAGGTTCTCTTGGGACCCTGATGTAAGTGGGAGGTTCTATTGGGACCCTGATGTAAGTGGGAGGTTCTCTGGGGACCCTGATGTAAGTGGGAGGTTCTCTGGGGACCCTGATGTAAGTGGGAGGTTCTCTGGGGACCCTGATGTAAGTGGGAGGCTCTCTGGGACCCTGATGTAAGTGGGAGGCTCTCTGGGGAGCCTGATTTAAGTGGTGGCCCAGCCCTGACACAGCCGTAGATGGAGCAAATTTTTTTTCCTGCAATCACGCTCTATGCCCCTATCAACACAGTCATTGTTGACAGGGGAATTCCTCCTGCAGAGCCGCTTGCAATAATTGCATGTAAAAGCCAGCAGGCTGGTTGTACCCAAGTTGATTGATCGACCAACTTGTGTACATTCAGCCTGCTCATGCATGGTTCGAATCTCGGCTGGTTCATGCGCATATCACTTGGAGGAACAGTAATGATCCCACAATGTAGTATTTTCTGAAGCTAAATCCTGGATTCTGCTGATCACCGGCTGCCAATACTCGTTATTTGTCATCTTCTCCAGTTTCTGTTAATCATCTCCAGCGGTCTCAAAGCTAATCAGCATAACGATGGGGAGTCATCAATCCTCTGCTCGTCTATTTTTTTTGTCATATGCCTCATATTTGTGGTTTTTGGTGATGAACAAACTGTCACGACGAATAAGTTCAGTTATACAAATGGTAATATAAATCAAATGGTATTCTGTTGTCCGGGGACTGGAGGAATCCCACGAGCCCGCGCTGGGCTTAAAGTGTATGTGTGTAAACCCTGAATCAATTTTCATTATGTTTAGCATCATGTCTCCCTGTAGGGGTTGTAAAGGTTCATGTTTTTTACCCTTAATGCATCCTATGCATTAAGGTGGGAAAAAGCATCTTACGATCACCTAAATGTGCTGGAGTATTTTGGTACCCAGGAGCCCCCGGGTGCTGTGTACAGTCACCCATAGACCTGGACGGGGGTTGGCGGCTGTATGCACCACTACTTGGCCAAAGTGGTGCACACTTATAGACTTTAAGTTCCCGAATGCAGGCTTGGTCTGTACTCAAGCGCCATTTTACACAAGTAGCATACCTGTGAACACCCACCACCTCCCATTCATCTATATGGAGGGCTGTATGCAGTATTGGGGGCCCCCGAGCACCAAAATGCCCCAACAAATTTACGCTGTAAGGAGAAACGTTCATGTTGTAAAGTGCTTCACCAACTGTTGGAGCTATATAAATCCCCGATTATAATGATGTGTTTAAACCCTTAGTTGGGGTGGGTGCCCAGAATTGTTGGAAACCTCAAGCTGGTCATCCCCCCCCCCTTCCCCAAGCTGGGAATCAAGGGGCATAATTGTTGGAGACCCAAGCTGGTCACTTCCTCACCCCCCCCCCCCCCAAGCTTGGGAATCAAGGACCAAAATTGTTGGAGACATCAACTGGTCATTCCCTCTGCTCCCCCAAGTTGGGAGTTAAGGGGCAGAATTGTTGGAAACCCCAAGCTGGTCATTCCCTCGCCCCCCCCCCCCCCAAGCTTAGAAATCAAGGACCACAATTGGTGGACACTCCAAGCTGGTCATCCCCCCCACCCCCAAGCTGGGAATCAAGGGGCAGAATTGTTGGAGACCCCAAGCTGGTCATTCCCTCAATCGCTGCCCCGTTCCAAGCTTGGGAATCGCAGACCAAAATTGTTGGAGAATCCAAGCTGGTCATTCCCTCAGCCAACCCAAGCTGGGAATTAACGGCCAGAATTGTTTGAAACCTCAAGCTGGTCATTCTCCCCCACCCTCTTTCCCCAAGCTGGGCCAGAATTGTTGGAGACCCCAAGCTTGGTCATTCCCTTTCCAAGCTTGGGAATCAAGGACCAAAATTGTTGGAGACTTCAAGCTGGTCATTCCCTCAACCCTCAACTCTTGTAGCTGTGCGTGAGAACGAGGATTTAAAGACTTGTGAACTCGGCGACGAGCCATTGGGCACATAGGAGACATTCTCGGGGAATAATAGAGTGAAGGGAATAATTCCGCTCCCCTTTCATTGTGTGTCATCGCGGGATTAAACGGCAGCTTTGTACGGAAGTGGAAGAGCAGGTTCTGGAAGAAGGCCTTTCTAAAATATTTCTCTCTCGTGCTATAGTGGCAGCCTGTCCTCATGTACCAACACCTATCACCGTCTTTTGTTTAAACCAACTTTCTGTATAAAGATGACTTGGGACTGATCATCGGTGGTGTGGTTATAACCTCACCGTGGCTCGAAGAGCGAACGTGGCCAGCTAAAAATTTCATGCTGCTTTTCGGTAAGACATTGGTTCAGCTGCATTATGGGTGGACATTGGTGGGTTGGGATGCCAGGCGGCTTTGTAGATCTTCCTTTCTGATGGTTTGTAATATGTTCTGTAATGTCCTTCATCAGGTGATCTACAAAGTAACCTTTTCTATTCAACTTATAATAGAATATTTATACCGCACTGCGCTATATGCCAGAGCTATAAAAATGTATAATAATAAAAATGTGTTTGACGGGGGAGGGGGGGGGGGGGACATTAGAGTGTAAGCTCCTCTGTTACAGAGACTGATGTGACTGGCTCAGTGATCTCTGTACAGCACTATGGTATATGTCAGAGCTATATAAATGTATAATAATAATAGTATGTGACTTGGGGGGGAGGGGGCATTAGAGCGTAAGCTCCTCTGTACAGAGACTGGTGTGACTGGCTCAGTGTTCTCTGTACAGCGCTCACTGCGGTATATGTCAGAGCTATATAAATGTATAATAATGTGTAACTGTGGGAGGGGACATTCGAGTGTAAGCTCCTCTGGTGCAGAGACTGATGTGACTGTGGGGGGGGGGCATTGGAGTGTAAGCTCCTCTGGTACAGAGACTGGTGTGATTGGCTCAGTGTCCTCTGTACATCACTGTGGTATATGTCAGAGCCATATAAATGTGCTGAGCCGGGGGCAGCATGAGAACTCCCAATTATCTCCGTCATTCAATATTCTCACCCGAAATTCAAGAAAGAGAAGGCCCCCCCCCCGGGAATAGAGGAATTCTACACAGCATGGGCCACTGTGACATCACTACACCGCTGTATACATGTATAATAATGTGTAACTGTGGGGGGGGGGGCAGCAAGCTATATTAGCTATATAACAGCGTGAGCCGGGGTCAGCAAGAGGGGCAAACTCCCAATTATCTTATTCAATATCCTTATCTGAAATTCAAGAGAGAGGAGAAGGCCCCCCCCCCCCCCGGGAATATAGCAATTATGCACAGCATGGGCCACTGTGACATCACTACACCACTGTATACATGACTGTGGGGAGGTGGGCATTGGCGTGTAAGCTAAGTGATTGGCTCAGTGATCTCTGTCCAACACAGCGGTATATGCCAGAGCTATATAAGTGTATAATAATAATAATAGTGTGCGACGGTGGGGGGGGGGGCATTAGAGCGTAAGCTCCTCTGATACAGAGACTGATGTGACTGGCTCAGTGTTCTCTGTACAGCACTGCGGTATATGTCAGAGCCATATACATTTATAATAATGTGCGATGGGGGGAAGACATTAGAGTGTAAGCTCCTCTGATACAGAGACTGATGTGATTGGCTCTGTGATCTCTGTACAGCACTGCGGTATATGTCAGAGCTATATATATGTATAATAGTGATGGGGGGGGGCTATAATAATAGTGTGCGACGGGGGGGGGGGGGGACATTAGAGTGTAAGCTCCTCTGATACAGAGACTGATGTGATTGGCTCTGTGATCTCTGTACAGCACTGCAGTATATGTCATATATATATAAATGTATAATGAATACAATGTGTGTGGATTCTAGCTGTGATATATTGCCGTGTTGTATCTGGTGAAGTGTCTGTAGGAGATCGGAGTTGGCCGGCGCTCAGAATTATTTGGCGCTCGGCGCGCTCTTTAGAACCTGCGATCAGTCAGTACGCCATTGATGGCGGACATTTGTTTTTTTTTATTTCTATTTCTTCTGGCAGGACACAAAGTATCACAAGGGTTGTGTCTGCCTTTCCTCACTGCTGAGTGCAGCACGACAAAAGCTCTTTAATAATTAATACGAGGAGCAGACACAACACCGCTAAATATACACGGCTAGAATTTTAATCCCCGCCAATTGAAAGCCTATAATGTAAATAAAAATGCCTCTTTCTCTATACGTGGCATTCCCAGCGATTTGTCGGCGAGCTTTCCTGGCACGCACTGTATGAACGGGGCTTTTATCGGCTAATGGGGGCTTTACACGACTCTCTTCTATTTTCTTCATTCCCGGCCTGCGTGCAACAAAACTGTTAATTGAAAAAAAAAAATGGTCAGAATGAATGTAATTAGTGCTGCTATTGATCATTAATGATGCTGCAATCTGAGTTGGTAATGGTCTGCAAAGCAGAAATAAGTGTTCTGCTGCTTTTTGTAGATGTTACAGGAGATCAGGAGCTGGGAACCAGTGTAGCCTCTTCCGCTCTACAGGGCCTTGAAAAAGTATTCATACCCCTTTTGGAATTTTCCAATTTTTTTTTTGTTACAACCAAAAACGTAAATGTATTTTATTGGGATTTTATGTGATGGACCAACACAAAGTGGCACATAATTGTGAAGTGGAAGGAAAATTTATAAATAATACAAATATGTGAAAAGTGTGGGGGGCATTTGGATGGCGCCCCCCGGAGTCAATACTTTGTAGAACCCCCAATCGCTACAATTACAGCTGCAAGTCTTTTTGAATGAATGACTTTTATAGCGCAACCTATGCGAACTGAATCGCCTCTGGACGCTTTTTGCCACTGGTGTCCATCTGTGGTATAGTGCGGTCCTTGCCCTGTGGGGTCCCGACACGCTTACAAACACATACTTGGCCAATTTTATCGGCAGGATCTAATTAACCTACCAGCATGTCTTTGGAGTGTGGGAGGAAACCGGAGTACCCGTAGGAAACCCACGCAGGCACAGGGAGAACATGCAAACTCCAGGCAGAGGGTGTCGTGGTCAGGATTTGAACCAGCGACCCTATTACTGCTAGGTGAAAGTGCTAACCACTACACCACTGTGCTGCTTTTTGGGTATGTCTCTACCAGCTTTGCACATCTAGAGGGGGACATGTGAAAAGTGTGGGGGGGGGGGGCATTTGTATGGCGCCCCTTTTACTCTGATACCCCTAACTAAAATCTAGAGGAACCAATTGCCTTCAGAAGTCACCTAATTAGTAAATAGAGCCCACCTGTGTGTCATTTAATCTCAGTATAAATACAGCTGTTCTGTGAAACCCTCAGAGGTTTGTTAGAGAACCTTAGTGAACAAACAGCATCATGAAGGCCAAGGAACACACTAGACAGGTCAGGGATAAAGTTGTGGAGAAGTATAAAGCAGGTTTAGGTTATAAAAAAATAAATCTCCCAAGCTTTGAACATCTCACGGAGCTCTGTTCAATCCATCATCGGAAAATGGAAAGAGTATGGCACAACTGTAAACCTACCAAGACATGGCCGTCCACCTAAACTGACCGGGCCGGGCAAGGAGAGCATTCATCAGAGAAGAGCCAAGAGGTCCATGGTAACTCTGGAGGAGCTGCAGAGATCCACAGCTCAGGGGGGAGAGTCTGTCCACAGGACAACTATTAGTCGTGTTCTCCACAAATCTGCCCTTTATGGAAGAGTGACAAGAAGAAAGACATTGGAGAAAGAAAGTCATAAGAAGTCCTGTTTGTAGTTTGTGAGAAGCCATGTGGGGGAGGGGAGCAAACATGTGGAAGAAGGTGATCTGCTCAGATGAGACCAAAAATTTGACTTTTTGTCCTAAAAGCAAAACGCTATGTGTGGGGAAAACTAACACTGCACAATCACCCTGAACACACCATCCCCACTGTGAAACATGGTGGTGGCAGCATCATGTGGTGGGGATGGTTTTCTTCAGCAGGGACAGGGAAGCTGGTCAGAGTTGATGGGAAGATGGATGGAGACAAATACAGGACAATCTTAGAAGAAAACCTGTTAGAGTCTGCAAAGACTTGAGACTGGGGGGGAGGTTCACCTTCCAGCAGGACAACGACCCGAAACATACAGCCAGAGCTACAATGGAATGGTTTATATCAAAGCATATTCATGTGTTAGAATGGCCCAGTCACAGTCCAGACCTAAATCACATTGAGAATCTGTGGCAGAGACTTGAAAATTGCTGTTCACAGACGCTCTCCATCCAATCTGACAGAGCTTGAGATATTTTACAAAGAAGAAGGATGGGCAGAAATGTCCTCTCTAGATGGGCAAATCTGGTAGAGACTTCACCAAAAAGACTTGTAGAGAAAGGGGGTTCTACAAGTATTGACTCCGGGGGGCGCCATACAAATACCCCCCCCCCCACACACACACTTTTCACATATTTGTATCATTTTTGTAGATCCCAGATACAAATCTCTAAGCCCCTCAGACTTCTAGTCTGGAAGCACCACTGATAGTTTGAGGCATAAAAATACATTGAATGTGTGAAAGGGTTAAGAAGCTGTATAAGGATGAAGCGCTTCCCCTGAAGGAGTTAAACCCGTGTTTACTGGTTTGCAGAATAAATAGTTCTGTCTCCAGATACCGCCTGCAGCAAGATTCCAGCTATTCCATGACTGACAGCAGATTGCAGCTTCTGTACTGTCTAATCCTGCTGCAGACCTGCACAGCGAGGCTGTGTACTGAGAGCCGCAGGAGCATTGCTGTGTGCAGATGTCACCTGAGTACTGTATGCATGCCCCCAATAAGCACTGCCTGCCCTGTATGTGTGTCCCCCAATAAGCACAGCCTGCCCTGTATGTGTGTCCCCCAATAAGCACTGCCTGCCCTGTATGCGTGCCCCCAATAAGCACAGCCTGCCCTGTATGTGTGTCCCCCAATAACCACTGCCTGCCCTGTATGCGTGCCCCCAATAAGCACAGCCTGCCCTGTATGTGTGTCCCCCAATAACCACTGCCTGCTCTGTATGTGTGCCCCCAATAAGCACTGCCTGCCCTGTATGCGTGCCCCCAATAAGCACTGCCTGCCCTGTATGTGTGTCCCCCAATAACCACTGCCTGCCCTGTATGCGTGTCCCCCAATAAGCACTGCCTGCCCTGTATGCGTGTCCCCCAATAAGCACTGCCTGCCCTGTATGCGTGTCCCCCAATAAGCAATGCCTGCCCTGTATGCGTGTCCCCCAATAACTACTGCCTGCCCTGTATGCGTGCCCCCAATAAGCACTGCCTGCCCTGTATGCGTGCCCCCAATAAGCACTGCCTGCCCTGTATGCGTGCCCCCAATAAGCACTGCCTGCCCTGTATGCGTGCCCCCAATAAGCACTGCCTGCCCTGTATGTATGTGTGTCCCCCAATAAGCACTGCCTGCCCTGTATGTGTGTCCCCCAATAAGCACTGCCTGCCCTGTATGCGTGTCCCCCAATAAGCACTGCCTGCCCTGTATGTGTGTCCCCAATAAGCACTGCCTGCCCTGTATGCGTGCCCCCAATAAGCACTGCCTGCCCTGTATGCGTGCCCCCAATAAGCACTGCCTGCCCTGTATGCGTGCCCCCAATAAGCACTGCCTGCCCTGTATGCATGCCCCCAATAAGCACTGCCTGCCCTGTATGCATGCCCCCAATAAGCACTGCCTGCCCTGTATGTGTGTCCCCCAATAAGCACTGCCTGCCCTGTATGTGTGTCCCCAATAAGCACTGCCTGCCCTGTATGCGTGCCCCCAATAAGCACTGCCTGCCCTGTATGCGTGCCCCCAATAAGCACTGCCTGCCCTGTATGCGTGCCCCCAATAAGCACTGCCTGCCCTGTATGCGTGCCCCCAATAAGCACTGCCTGCCCTGTATGTGTGTCCCCCAATAAGCACTGCCTGCCCTGTATGTGTCCCCCAATAACCACTGCCTGCCCTGTATGTGTGCCCCCAATAAGCACTGCCTGCCCTGTATACATGTCCCCCAATAAGCACTGCCTGCCCCGTATGCGTGTCCCCCCCCAACCAGCACTGCCTGCCCCGTATGCGTGTCCCCCCCAACCAGCGCTGCCTGCCCCGTATGCGTGTCCCCCCCCAACCAGCGCTGCCTGCCCCGTATGCGTGTCCCCCCCCCAACCAGCGCTGCCTGCCCCGTATGCGTGTCCCCCCCAACCAGCCCTGCCTGCCCCGTATGCGTGTTTCCCTAACTAGCACTGCCCGCCCTGTATGCGTGTCCCCCTCAATCAGCGCTGCCTGCCCTGTATACGTGCCCCCCCAACCAGCACTGCCTGCCCCGTATGCGTGGTCCCCCCCCCCAACCAGCACTGCCTGCCCCGTATGTGTGGCCCCCCCCAACCAGCACTGGCTGCCCCATAATTCGGGTCCCCCCCAACCAGGGGCGGACTGACAACTCATGGGGCCCCCGGGCAATAGAAGATCATGGGGCCCCTTGGTCCCCACACTCAAGGGGACCAAGCGAACACACGGGGGGGGGCACGCGCACACGCAAGGGGGACACTGGAGGGAGAGCGCACACGCAGGGGGACACTGGTGGGAGAGAGCACACGCAGGGGGACACTGGAGGGAGAGCGCACACACAGGGGGGCACACACACACACAGGGGGACACTGGAGGGAGAGCGCACACACACGGGGGGGACACGCACACAGGGGACACTGGAGGGAGAGCGCACACACAGGGGACACTGGAGAGAGAGCGCACACACAGGGGGAGGGGGGGGTGGGCAGGGCGGGTGCGGGGGGGCGGGGGGGGGGGGACACTGGGGGCAGGGCGGGGCGGGCGGCGGCGGGCAGGCTGGCGGGCGGGGCGCGGGTAACGGCCGCGAGGCACTGGGGGCGCGGGGGGCGGAGGCCGGCGGGGGGGGCAGGGACGCGCGGGGGGGCGGGGGGCGGCGCGGGGCGCACAGGCGGCACAGGGGGACACTGGAGGGAGAGCTCACGGGGGGGGGGGCGGGCCGGGGCGGCGGGGGGGGGCGGCCGCGGGGGGCGGGGGGGGGGGGGCTGGCGGCGGCGGGCCCGGCCATGGGGGGGGGCACGCGGCAGGGGGGGGCACGCACACACACGGCCGGGGGGCACTGGAGGGAGAGCGCACACACAGGGGGGCACTGGAGGCGGGGAGAGCTCACACGCAGGGGGGGGCACTGGAGGGAGAGCGCACACACAGGGGGACACTGGTGGCCGAGGCACGGGCAGGGGCGGGGGCGGGCAGTGCACCGGCACGGCAAGGGGGCGAGGGGGGGCGGGGGGCAGGGCAGGGCCGGGGCGGGGGGCAGGGGGGCGGGGGGGCGCGGGCGGGGGGGCAGGGCAGGTGGGGTGGGGGGAGCACTGGGGGCAGGAGCTCTGGGCGGCAGCGGCGGCACGGGCGGCACGGGGCTCGGGGCGGCGGGGGCACGGGCAGGCGGCAGGGCAGGCGGCAGGGGGCAGGGGGGGGGCAGGCACTGTAAGGGGGGGGGGGCGGCACGGGGCGGGCGGGGGGCGGCGGGGGCGGCAAGGGGGGGGGGGGCCGGCAGGGGCAGGGGGGGCACAGCGGGCATCTGCGGCACGGCCCCCCAAAGGCACGGGGGCGGGGCACGGGGGGCGTGCACCGGTGGCACTGGGGGGGGGGGCAGGGGGGCAGGCGCGGGCGGCAGGGGCCAGGCGGGGGGGGGCGGGGGGCGGGGGGCTAGGCAGACGCGGGCACGGCGGGGGCGGGCGGGGCCAGGCACGGGGCAGGGCAGGCGGCGGGGGGGGGCGGGGGGGGGCCAAGGGCACTGGTAAGTGCACGGGGGGGCGGGCACCAGGGCCGGCAGGGCATGGCGGCGGGCTGGGCTACGGGGGGCACGGGCGGGGCGGGGGGGGAGCAGCGGCGGGGGCGGCGGCGCAGGGGCAGGGGGCAGGCGGCACTGGGGCCGGGGCGGCACGGGGGGGGCAGGCCGGGGGGGGCGGCAGGCGGCGGGGGGGCGGCAGGCAGGGGCGGCGGCAGGCCACGGGGGGCAGGGCGGGGGGGCAGGGGGGGGGCAGGGGGGGGGCACGGGGGGGGCGGCAGGCGGGGGGGCGGGGGCGGCAGGGCGGGCACGGCGGGGGTCGGGCAGTCTGGGAGGGGGGCGGGGGCGGGGGCAGTGGGGGGGGCACTGGGGTGGCGGCAGGCACAGGGGGACATGGAGGGAGAGCTGGGGGCGACGGCACGGCAGGCGGCGTCGGCAACAGGGGGGCACACACACAGGGGGACAGGCGGGCAGGGCGGGCTCGGGTTGTAAAGAGGGGCAGGGGCGGCACGGGCGGTTTAGGGTTATAGCAGGTTGCATCGGCGGGGGCGGGGCGGGCAGGAGGCCGGGCTCGGGCAGGGGGGGGCGGGAGGCAGGCGGGGGGGGCACGGGCACGGCGGCGGCAGGGGGCAAGGGGACAGGCAGGCACGGGGTAGGGCCGGCAGGGGCACTGCGCCAGGGGGGAGGGGGGCATGCGGTTGCACCGGCGGACGTGGGCAGGGGCACGGCACGGCGGGGGCAGGGGGGGGGAGCGCGGCGGCGGGCACTGGGGGGCTGGCGGCAGGCAGGGGGAAGGCACGGCGGCGGGGGGCGGCGGCGCCGGCGGCGGCACGGCACGGAGAGACGGGCGGCAAGGGCGGCAGGGGGGGCACGGGGCCCGGGGGGGCACGGGCGGGCCGGGGCGGGGGCACGGGGGGGCAGGGGGCAGGGCAGGGGGGGCACGTGAAGGGGGGGGGGGGGGGGCCAGGGGCAGGGAGGGAGAGCGTACACACAGGGGGGCACACACACACACACACACTGGGCGGGGGGCGGGTCGGGGACACTGGAGGGATGAGCGCACACACCAGGGGGGGACGGGGCACAGGCGGGGCGTCACTGGAGGGAGAGCGCCAACCAGGGGGGCACACGGCGGCAAGGGGGACACTGGAGGGAGAGCGGCACACACAGGGGGGGACGGGGGGGCGGGGCACCCAGGGGGACACTGCGAGGGGCAGAGCGCGGGGGGCACGGGGGGGAACGCCAACCGCGGGGGGCATGTAGGGCATGAGCGCACAACAGGAGCACGGCAGGCACAGGGGGGACAAGGCAGGCGAGAGCGACAGCGGCAGGGAGGCGGGACACTGGCAAGGCGGCCAGGCGGGACACTGGCAGGGGCGGAGCGCCCACAGGGGGGCGACAGGGCACACAGGGGCGACACGTGGGGAGGCGAGCAAGGCGCAGGGGGGGGGGGGCACGGCACGGCAGGCAGGCCGGACATGGAGGCACACACAGGGGGGCACTGGAGGGTGAGCGCACACACAGGGGGGCACTGGAGGGAGAGCTCACACGCAGGGGGGGGCACTGGAGGGAGAGCGCACACACAGGGGGACACTGGAGGGAGAGCGCACACACAGGGGGGCACACACACAGGGGGACACTGGAGGGAGAGCGTACACACAGGGGGGCACACTCACACACACACAGGGGGACACTGGAGGGAGAGCGCACACACACGGGGGGGACACGCACACAGGGGGACACTGGAGGGAGAGCGCACACACAGGGGGGCACACGCACACAGGGGGACACTGGAGGGAGAGCGCACACACAGGGGGGGACACGCACACAGGGGGACACTGGAGGGAGAGCGCACACACACGGGGGGGACACGCACACAGGGGGACACTGGAGGGAGAGCGCACACACAGGGAGGCACACACACAGGGGGACACTGGAGGGAGAGCGCACACACAGCGGGGCACACTCACACAGGGGGACACTGGAGGGAGAGCGCACACACAGGGGGGGACAGGCACACAGGGGGACACTGGAGGGAGAGCGCACACACAGGGGGACACACACACACAGGGGGACACTGGAGGGAGAGCGCACACACGGGGGCACTGGAGGGAGAGCGCACACACACGGGGGCACTGGAGGGAGAGCGCACCCACAGGGGGACACTGGAGGGAGAGCGCACACACAGGGGGACACTGGAGGGAGAGCGCACACACAGGGGAACACTGGAGGGAGAGCGCACACACAGGGGGACACTGGAGGGAGAGCGCACACACAGGGGGACACTGGAGGGAGAGCGCACACACAGGGGGACACTGGAGGGAGAGCGCACACACAGGGGGACACTGGAGGGAGAGCGCACACACATGGGGACACTGGAGGGAGAGCGCACACACAGGGGGGCACACGCACACAGGGGGACACTGGAGGGAGAGCGCACACACAGGGGGGCACACGCACACAGGGGGACACTGGAGGAGAGCGCACACACAGGGGGCACACACACACAGGGGGACACTGGAGGGAGAGCGCACACACAGGGAGGCACACACACAGGGGGACACTGGAGGGAGAGCGCACACACGGGGGCACACACACACAGGGGGACACTGGGAGAGCGCACACACAGGGGGGCGCACACACACACACAGGGGGACACTGGAGGGAGAGCGCACACACAGGGAGGCACACACACAGGGGGACACTGGAGGGAGAGCGCACACACAGGGGGGCACACACACAGGGGGACACTGGAGGGAGAGCGCACACACAGGGGGGCACACACACAGGGGGACACTGGAGGGAGAGCGCGCACACAGGGGGGGACATGCACACAGGGGGACACTGGAGGGAGAGCGCGCACACAGGGGGGGAAACGCACACAGGGGGACACTGGAGGGAGAGCGCACACACAGGGGGGCACACACAGGGGGACATTGGAGGGAGAGCGCACACACATGGGGGGAAACGCACACAGGGGGACACTGGAGGGAGAGCGCACACACAGGGGGGCACACACAGGGGGACACTGGAGGGAGAGCGCACACACAGGGGGGAAACGCACACAGGGGGACACTGGAGGGAGAGCGCACACACAGGGGGGGACATGCACACAAGGGGACACTGTGGGCTGGGGGGGGTGACACTGTGGGCTGGGGGGGTGACACTGTGGGCTGGGGGGGTGACACTGTGGGGTAGGGGTGACACTGTGGGGTGGGGGGACCCGGGGCCCGTGACTCACCGATGCCGATTCCGATGCTCCCCGCCGGTGTTGTGCCGAAAACGGTTCCCCCCTCGATACACCGGCCCCTCCACTCTTTCCTTCCATTAGGGGCCCGGACTCGGCAGGTTGAAGCGGCTGTATTACATGCCGCGAATACTGCTAACAGCGCGCGGCTCCCCACCGGCCCCTCCTTCCCTCCCGTTCGTCCCAGGTGACGTCACAACGCATACAGTAGAAGCACCTGGGACGGACAGGAGGGAAGAAGGGGCCGGCGGGGAGCCGCGCGCCGCTAGCAGTATTGTTAGCGGCATCGCGGCATGTAATACAGCCGTGTCAAGTGGCCCCTCATGTGGCCGAGTCCGGGCCCCTAATGGCCCGGGCCCTCGGGCGGCGCCCGAGTCACCGACCTGTCAGTCCGCCCCTGCCCCCAACCAGCACTGCCTGCCCCGTATGCGTGGTCCCCCCCCCCCCCCCCCAACCAGCACTGCCTGCCCCGTATGCGTGGTCCCCCCCCCCACCCACCCCCCCCCCCCCCCCCCCACCCACCCCCTCACCCCCCCCCCCCCCCCCCAACCAGCACTGCCTGCCCCGTATGCGTGGTCCCCCCCCCCAACCAGCACTGCCTGCCCCGTATGCGTGGTCCCCCCCCCAACCAGCACTGCCTGCCCCGTATGCGTGGTCCCCCCCCCCCAACCAGCACTGCCTGCCCCGTATGCGTGGTCCCCCCCCCCAACCAGCACTGCCTGCCCCGTATGCGTGGTCCCCCCCCCAACCAGCACTGCCTGAGCCGTATGCATATCCCCCAAACCAGCACTGCCTGCCCTGTATGGGTGGTCCCTCCCATGAGGGCTTCCCACTAGGCAGGTCCCCCCATGAGCGCTAATAAAAATTAGCAGAGGGTGCGATCTAAATGGAAGCAAGTTACATTTATTAATAAAAACTGGAAATTGGCAACTCGCATGTAGCCAGTAATGGGTTGGCTTATAATGAAAGGCAGGCTTGGGTGGTGTAGATCTCGGCACAGTAGTGAGCCAGATTGCAGTCCAGCATACAAAATGGGCATACCTAATGCTTAGTTATGTGGAAGAATCTGTGCGTATCAGAGTCCAGGTCCGCAGCTCAGTACCCCTTCAGGTGTGTCCTGTCCCAAAATTCCCAGTTGTCCTGTGATTCTGTTGGTAAAATCCAGATGCTGGTGGAATCGGGGAGTAGGTAGTGAGGTTGGTGGCGTACCCAGCAGACCGAAAAGTGATTCACTTCCTGAAAACATCACGTGGGTCGGGTGGATGTAACCTGTTTCGAGGCTGCCCAGCCTCTTTCTCAAGCCAAGTTTGGCGATTCTGGCATGGCCTCATTTAACGGAAATGGGTCTCATTCAGAGGCAGTACTGCCTGCCAAACGTGTAGGGGGGGGGGGGGATAACTTTTGCAGCAGCCTCCTGTAGTGGGTTGAGCCTGTAGGACCCCCTCCCACAGCTCTGTCTCCGCCCCCCTCCTGCAGTTTTGTGTAGTGGGTGGGGCTTCTGTTGGGCCCCTCCCACAACTTTGCTCTCTCTCCTAATGAAGGTTTATTGGTCTTGTCCCCGCCCCCCCTGCAGTTGGTGGAGCCTGCTGGGCCCTTCGCACAGCTCTGCTTTCTCTCCTTCTGCAGGGTGTACTGGTCTGGTCTCCGCCCCTCCTGTAGTTTTCTGTAGTGGGTGGGGCTTCGGTTGGGTCCCTCACACAGCTCTGCACTCTCTCCTAATGCAGGGTATACGAGTCTGGTCTCTGCCCCCTCCTGCAGTGGGTGGAGCCTGCTGGGCCCTTCGCACAGCTCTGCTCTCTCTCCTTATGCAGGGTGTACTGGTCTGGTCTCCGCCCCTCTCCTGTAGTTTTCTGTAGTGGGTGGAGCCTGTTGGGGCCCCTCCCACCACTCTGCTTCCTCTCCTTGTGCAGACTTGACTGGTCTTGTCACTGCCCCCTCCTGTTGGATTCTGTAGTGGGTGGAGCCAGCTAGGTCCCCTCCCACAGCTCTGCTCTTTGCTCAGGCTATGTACAGCACAGTGATGATGTCACCACTACGTTTACTAAGGTATTATCTGGGTTTGTAAAGAGGTTTGGTGCACACAATTTGGATTTATCTCCTTTAGCAGCTATTGAGGAGTTCACCTTTTTTAATGTGTGATTCTGCAGCCAGATGGTCATTTTGTAGAATCCATTGGGAGCTTTTATGAAGCCAGGAAACATGTGCATCCTTTTGACGTCGGCATAAATCATTTTCCAAACCTCGGGTGCTCTGGGGGTTCTTTGTGTTCTGTCGGCGCTGTGTGTACCTGGCCTCAGGGTTTGTCCTGCCCTCCCCTCGCTTGACTCTTCTGTAGCCTCTATACATCAGTTTTCTAATGATTTCCTGTACAGGTGCGGTGATGTGCTCACGCCACAGATATGCGCACACGGCACGTCCTTGCTCGCCACGTCCGGAGCCTTTCGGAGAAGCGGTGAAATGTTTAGTGTTTCCTGATGGGTCCCGTTCCCATAAATTGATCCGTATATAGCAGCGGCAGGAAGGATGTGCAGGACGGGTTCCCCTGGAACATCTTTCATCGCCGTTCTGATTGCACTGTGATATGATATTTAGTTACCTCCTGAAGGTGACGCTTGGTCCTTATATACAATGGAAGGGGACTCTGCGTTCTGTATACACAGGCTGTAATTGTGAAAATTAGTCTGTGGGGGGGGGACGGGACATTAGAGTGTAAGCTCCTCTGGTACAGAGACTGATATGACTGGCTCAGTGATCTCTGTACAGCACTGCGGTATATGTCAGAGCTATAAAAATATAATAGCTTTATTTAAAAAAAAAATGGAGATACAATGGGTAAATAAAGTATTGAACATGTCAAGGGGCTATTGACATGACCCTTTTCATCACGTCAGTAACAACCCCGACCATCCATACATACAAAGACACCAAAACAAATCTGTTCAGAAATGTGTAATAATAAAATGGAATGACACCGGCTGAAAAATATCGGTAATTAGAGATCAATCCTGCCCCTCGTCAGTGCAAATTAATCATCTGATGGCCTATAAAAAGGTGTCTCATTACTAAGGTGTCATACGTAAAACATCTCATGATGGGTAAAAGCAAAGCGCTCTCCCAAGACCTTCATAACCTTTATTGTTGCAAAGCATACTGATGGCATTGGAAGGATTTCTAAACTTCTGAATGTTCCAGTGAGCACTGTTGGGGTCATAATCCAGAAGTGGAAACAACATTATTTCACCATAAACAGGCCACGGCCAGGTGCTCCTCGCAAGATTTGTGACAGAGGAGTGAAAAGAATTATCAGAAGAGTTGTCCAAGAGCCATATAGTTCGGGCTGGGTGTAACAAGATGTCCACCGCTGCTTCCTGGGGCCGAGTGCAAGGTGTACCAAGATGGGCGTCGCAGCATATACATACATACATACTATATGAAAAATTACATGATGAGAGGAAAGATTTTGCAATGACATATGCTGCCATATAGCATTGCAAAATCCTTCCTTTTCTCTCATCATTCATGTAATTATGGCAGGCCAGCAATTGCCAATCAGTGCTGCATTTCAGTGCCCATCAGTGCTGCATATCCATGCCCATCAGTGCCACCTAATCCCCTCAGTGCTCATCAGTGCTTCCTAATCAGTGCCAGAAGGTATCATTAGTCTGTATTGTGCTTTGAAAACTGTCACATGACATAAAAAAAAAAAAGGATCGGTATCGGCGAGTACTTGAAAAAAAAGGATCGGTATCGGCGAGTACTTGAAAAAAAAGGATCGGTATCGGCGAGTACTTGAAAAAAAAAGGATCGGTATCGGCGGGTACTTGGAAAAAAAGGATCGGTATCGGCGAGTACTTGGGGAAAAAAGGGTCGGTATCGGCGAGTACTTGGGGGGGAAAAAAAGGATCGGTATCGGCGAGTACTTGGGGGGAAAAAAAGGATCGGTATCGGCGAGTACTTGGGGAAAAAAAGGATCGGTATCGGCGAGTACTTGGAAAAAAAGGATCAGTATCGGCGAGTTCTTGGAAAAAAAGGATCAGTATTGGCGAGTACTTGGGAAAAAAAGGATCGTTATCGGCGGGTACTTGGAAAAAAAGGATCGTTATCGGCGGGTACTTGGAAAAAAAGGATCGGTATCGGCGAGTACTTGGGGGGAAAAAAAGGATCGGTATCGGCGAGTACTTGAAAAAAAGGATCGGTACTTGTACTCGGTCTTAAAGTGGTATTGGGACAACCCTACTTATTTCACCCGCTGTTTAAAGAAACTAGAAGGAAAAATCTTGTGAAGAGCTCACACTTGTATCTATTGGGGAGGACAATGTTACAGAATTGCCGAGTTCCAGAGCAATGAAGGGTCAGCGGTTGTTACAAAGTGAAATGTTTTGTCTGCAGGAGATAAGCGCACAATCCATCTAGAAGAAACCAATAAAGAACAGGCCTTGCTTGTGACTCCACAACCTCCGAGACGGGAACCTCTGAGTAAGTAGAACGCTGTGAATCTGGCCGTTTCCTAGTGATCTATAAATACAAGATTCGTCCTGGAAGAATTTCAGCCCGGATAATTCCACCTACATGGAATAATAGAACTGTTGGCATCGTTGTTTGGATTCGGCACGGCCGTGCTGGCGCGGGCATATTTGGCAGCATTAGTGATGGCGGCCCACCGGTATCCCAGATACCCCGAGAGGCGGCTAAGCGTCTTGTCTTTCCTGCTGTGAGAACGGGTTGCTCTATTTTCTCCTTTTACTGATATTGGAATTTAATTAAATCTCCAGCAACCTCTGTTGATTTCCGGTTAATGACCCATTGAACCCCCCCAGTGCTCCCCCTCTGTGCCCCAGTGTCCTGGGAAAAGGCCCTTGTTTCCTTGACTGGTGACAACCCCCCAGAAATGCCCCCTCGGTGGATATTATTCCATCGCTGTGCTGTCGCACCGTGCGCTGTGAGTTGGAGAGAATTGAATGAGCCCCTCCCCCCTTCCCCTTTCTTGCTGTAAATGAGGCCTTTTGTGGCTGCGGCCCGATTGTTGATCTGTACGCCGCGCAACAAACAAACTGAGAGAAGCACAACACAAAGGAAATCGCACAATTGTGTGTTGGCATGAATGCACTTTTGTGTCACTTGCTGATGATTGAAACGTTTTAGAACAATTTGTATCTTGGAATGGAACTTGTGCTGTAAAATGATTCTCAGGGTCGGCTTTCTGCGGAGTTGGTTGCGGATACGGCCGACCTCCATTATCCTTCCTTGGAGGTGCAGGGCCAGAGGAACGAAAAAAGGCAGATTGGCGTTCTTTGCTTTTGGTATAAGAAGGCCAGTCAGGATTTTCCCAACTCGGTGTAAATGTAAAAATATCCAACAATGATGAAAAAATTGCCAAAACTTGTCTACAAAATAGGTCTCAGGTTTTCTCACCCCCAAAATGACCCATTTTAGGTAAAAATGGAGGGCTTGATGTAGACTTAAGGCGCCGTTCACACCTAGGCGTTTTTTTGGGCGTTTTCTGCTGTAAGCCTCGGCTCCAAAAAAGCCCAATAAGACGCATCCCATTCATTTCAATAGCCCAGGTTCACATCTGAGCGTTCTGCTGCCTGAAACAAAACGCCCGTCGCTCAAAGTACAGAACCTTCTTTTTTGGCAGGTTACAGACATTTTACTGCTTTTACATTGGTAAACTTTTTAATCTGGAAAAAACACCAAAAAAATGCCTGTAAAATAGCAGCGCCTAGATGTGACCAGAGCCTAAACATTGACCAGAATTGGCAACTAGACATGTGAAATTCGTTTAGTTTTTTTCGTTATTTTCGTTCGTTCGTTTTCGTACGAATGAACGAATCGTTCGAATCGTACAAATCCGATTTAACGAATCATTCGAATCAAACGAATCCGAAAAACAACAAAAATCCGAAAAAAACAAACTAGAAACAACGAATGTACGAATGAAGAAAATCCGAAAAACGGGAATAACGAAAATGAACGAAAAAATTTGTACATTTGTAACTTTTTATTTTTTGTTGAATTGGTAATTTTCCGTGTCTCTTACAATGGTGCTGCTTAACGTGCTTCGAATGGATTGAACGAAAAAATTTGTACATTCGTAGCTTTTTTTTTTCGATTCGTAAATTATTAAAATGTAATAATAGCATACGCATTACATAACATTATGAATTATGCTCCGATTACGAATGTTACGAATGTTACGAATGTACGAATAAATACGAATGCGTCCGAATTTCGTATAAACGAAAAATAAACTAACGAAAAAACAAATCAACAAAAAAATAACTCTTACAAATGTACAAATCGATACGAACACCGACGACTTACGAATATACGAATCGTTACGAATCAACGGAAACGAAAAAAACTAAACGAAAATAAACAAATATTTTTTTGTTGTGCACATGTCTATTGGCAACATTGTTACAAGATTGAAATGAATGTATTACATTCATTTCAATCTTGTAACAATGTTGCCAATAGACATGTGCACAACAAAAAAATTTGTTTATTTTCGTATTTATGGTTTCCCATTCATATACCAATATTTCCTTGTTGGAGCCGAATTCCAGACAAAACTTTTCTTGGAGTTTTGGATGAAGTGAACATATGGGTGTTTTTTTTTTTGTTGTCTTGTTTAGCAGGATTTCCAAATAGGGATCAATAATAGCATTAACCACTAAAATACTGGACACTTTTAACCCCTTTCTGCCCAGGCCGTTTTTTTAGCTTTTGAATGACAATTGTGCGGTCATGCTACACTGTACCCAGGGGAGGCCCGTCCATTACGGGCGCCGCCCACCAATCCATGCATCAGCCCCTTTTCAGGATGTCGGATGCATGGATTCAAATTGGGGGGGGTTTGTTTTTGTTTTTTAGCACCGGATTAGAGCCAGAGCTCTAATAGGCTTCAAAATAGGGTGGGCTCGGGTGCAGAGAATGCACTCTGAGCCCACCCAGGTGAGTTTAATAGCGAATGAATATTTGCTACTAACGCTAGTAACGCTGATCCTCCTCCCGGGCAATCAGGAAGCGGGTCTTGACCTGTCACCCAATTGGCTGTAAGGACAGGCGATCCTATTGGAAGCCTAGGAGTTGGGGAGGAGACGCACGGCGGAAAGACTGGCAGACAGCGAGCAGGGGGGGGGGGGTTTGAGGTGCCGCTGGCCACCGGGGTGGGTGGTTGTTTGCAGGCGCCACTAGCTGTATTCGTAGGACATTTTTACCATTGTTTTCACACAAGTAGAGCTTTCTTTTGGTGGTATTTAATCACACTGGGTTTTTTATTTTTTGATAAATAAGTGAAAAAAAATGACCAAAAATTTTGAAGAATAATTTTATTTATTTGGAAGTAGGGGAGGAATATTGCGCTGTGATTAGTGATTAGTTTGTGGAAAAAGCAGCAAACATTTGCCGGAAGACTAACGGTAGGTAAATTGGAAGGGTAAATAATGTTGCGCTTTAAAAATGGTGTGCGTATGGTTAAATCTACCATACGGTGACAAATGGTGTGTTGATAAAATGTGATACAAATGAATGGTTAAAATCATACAGTTTTAAGAACACATGGATAAAATCAATAAAATCGTGACCATTTGTCGTAAAATTAGAAGAGTGATAGAACTGAATCACAGTCCATAGGTGAATGTGGGTGATCCACGTGTGGATATGAAGTGATCACAAAAATATATACAATAAAATATCAATAAAAGCCAACGTTCCGTTTGGTATAAAGTGATTATGTGATAAGTGAATCATATAATACAGTCCATGTGAATGGTGAAATTCATAACGAAGTGGCAATCTTGTGCGATCCTCCAGCCGCACTAAAAGTGCTTTAAGTGCGATGATGGTGGTTCGATGGCATCAAGGCCCATAAGAATGCAGCTTACCGGAAAACACAGACTTGGGTAGGCATATGCCTCGCAAGTCGTGTTAGGCTTAGGTAAAGATGTTGTTGGGTCGCTATTCCACGATCTGTTCAGAGACTTCCCTCGAGGTGTATGGCAATGGACAGAAGGGTGGACGTCAAAAACACTCCGTATAGTCATGCGGTCATGCGCGCTCATGTGTACCGAAATAAGGTAAAGAACAAAGCTCGCATAGTGTAATAACGTTTAAAAGGGGGGAACAATTTATTTAAAATACAAAGAAAATGCTCACATTTAGTAGAATGGATAAAAGGAGATTGGTAATGGCGTAGTGCTGGTACTGTTGTCCACCCGACACGTTTCGTCCTCTAAGACGTCAAATGTATTTGACGTCATCAAATTATTATTTTTTTTTTTCTTCGTTCTCTGTTATAACATTTTGCAATTCCTGCTACATTTCTTTAATGAAAATAACCCAAATCGGTGTGTCTGACCAAAATGTATTTTTTTTATTTTTTATAAATCTTTTCATCAAATTTCTTAATTACAAACAAAACATACAAAGACACGACAAACCATCATACATTTTGATCAAAAAATAAATAAAACAATATAATTAATACTTTCCGAAATCTGATATATATTTGAATTATTAATCCAAAAAGGAAATAGAGAAATTAAAAAAAAAAAAAACAGATTAGAATAGACAATAATTCTCCCACATTTCTCCCCTAGGAGCATGCATATTATACACCCTAGCCCCCATTGGCGTTCTGTACTGTACACGGCTTATGCAGCCACTTTGCCCACACTTTGTCATACTTGCTAGGGCAACCCCTATTCATGCAGTTATCTCTTTACAGTGGAAGATTGTTATTTACCAATCGCTTCCAAAATGAGAGCGTGGGGGGACGAGGTTTCTTCCAATGCAATAGCTTTTCTTGCATAAAATAATGCTATATTGGCAAACACTCGCTCAGACACTATTGAAAAATAGTCTCTACCAGACCCAATAGACAAACAGACATTGAAACCGGTAGAGGAGAGGAAGTGATCCTGATGTATTTTTAGATATATATACACCATAGGTTGTCGACTTGTTCTCCTATAGACTAAAAAATAATCAGCCCCCCCCCCCTCCCAAAATTACCCCTTTTTGGTAAGTAGACTGTCCAAGGTATTTAGTAAGAGGCATGGCAAGTCTTTTTGAAGTTTTTGTCACAATTAATTTTTTTTATATTTTTTTTACTTACTGTCAACAGTGCAGTACAGCTTTGTCATATGACTAGTGTGGTGGTGAACCAGGGACACTGACGAGACTTGCATACTGTGACCAGAGCAATACAGTGGCATCATAGTCTCTCTGCACTACTATGGGGAGATCAGGATTGTTTTTTTTTTCTGGCCCTCAACGATTGTTAATAACCATGAATATCACTGTTCTGAACAACCATTTTTACTGAATGAAATTAACTCAGTGTGTATTGTAATTAGCTGTGATTGGCCACAGATGGTCTGTGATTGGCCTTGTCTGTACCATGTGATCACAGCAAGCAACACAATGGTACGCAATGAGTGGCATGAAACAAAGCCATTCATTGTGTACAATAGTCATGTGTTCTGCTGTGATTGATCACAGCGATCACATGGTACCGGGCCTATACACTGATCCGTCATTCGCTGTGTCCGAGGGACACATCGGGTGACAGATCAAGCCATAGCGCGGCCCGTGGGGATGTCCTCCCAGAATAACAGGGCTCCGGGGCCGGCATTTTACAATAAGCTGAGCGGGAAGGGGTTTAAAGCTGACAAGTTGTTTTTGTTTTTGGTTGGAATCGGTCTGCTCACTTTCTGACACTCCGACCACAAAGGAAGTTGGAGGGGATCGTCTTCATAGGGACTCCAGGGAGGTCATAGCAGTTCTTCTGC
>CM053037.1:5109797-5204797 GCA_028564925.1 Lithobates sylvaticus
CTCTCTACCCCGCGCTCGCTCTCTCTCTACCCCGCGCTCGCTCTCTCTCTCCCTCTCTGTCCCTCTCTGTCCCTCTCTGTCCCTCTCTGTCCCTCTCTGTCCCTCTCTGTCCCTCTCTGTCCCTCTCTGTCCCTCTCTTGATTTCCCTCTCTCGATATCCCTCTCTGTCTGTCTCTCTCTCTCGATCTCTCCCCCCTTTTTGTCTCTCGTGCCCCCCCCCGCCTTTCTCTCGGATTAAGGCAGTGTAACATCACCGCCACTCAGTAATTTCACACTCCACAGACACAGCGCTGCACACTTTGTGGCGCTCACATCTCATTTTAATAACACTTTTCTCAGCCTCACACACTGAATTAATTAATTTCAGAATAAAAAAAATGAGAATCCCTTTTTCTGATGCTCGGAGCCGTCTCCCGATTCCTCCAATAATTGAATTCTCTGTTTTCTTCCCCTTGTGTTTCTTTGTTGCTTTTTCTGTTTTGGTGATTTATGCGTCTAATTAAATCATAACAAGCTGTAGTGATAGCGCATTTCCTTGCCTTATTCACATACCCGGGAAAAGCGTGTTAATTAGCTTGAAAGAGTGACTTGGTGGAACAAATACATCACTCTGCGATCGTCGCATGCGATGTTTGCGAATGCCATTAATAGAGCAAGTGACAGTCTTATAGAATTATAATTAAAGTAATAACGGAATGTACTTAATAACAAGACACCGTTACTGTGAATTTAACAGGAAATATAATTAACTTTGTATTTTATTGCCGTGTTTCCGTTTTAGAAGAAGTCAGGAAGTGATGGTGTTGTACAGACTTGTGTGCGGTGTAGCAATAGTGTGGAGATGCAAAGTATCCGGGGCCCCGAAATGGCGATTACGCCACATGCGACTCTTCCTCCTCTTGGGTGTATTGCTTTCCCTGTTAAATTGTAAGCTCTTTGGGACAGTTTTTTTTTTTTTTTTTTTTTTTTTTCATTACAGGTATTTTGCATCTTCGTGGATATTGAAAAGATTAGTCCATCCAAAACTTTTTGGTTGATGCTGGTAAACCTGACGCTCTGTTAGAGAATGTATTGTTGAGACCATTGTTAGGGGTTTCCACCATCCCTGTGCTGAGTTCCCGGGTCTGTACACCAGCTGTGCCCATTATGAGGGGTTCCCACCATCCCTGTGCTGAGTTTCCAGGTCTGTACACCAGCTGTGCCCATTATGAGGGGTTCCCACCATCCCTGTGCTGAGTTCCTGGGTCTGTACACCCGCTGTGCCCATTATGAGGGGTTCCCTTCATACCTGTGCTGAGTTCCCGGGTCTGTACACCCCGCTGTGCCCATTATGAGGGGTTCCCTTCATACCTGTGCTGAGTTCCCGGGTCTGTACACCCGCTGTGCCCATTATGAGGGGTTCCCACCATCCCTGTGCTGAGTTCCCCGGTCTGTACACCCGCTGTGCCCATTATGAGGGGTTCCCACCATCCCTGTGCCAAGTTCTCAGGTCTGTACACCCGCTGTGCCAATTATGAGGGGTTCCCACCATCCCTGTGCCGAGTTCCGGGTCTGTACACCCGCTGTGCCCATTATGAGGGGTTCCCACCATCCCTGTGCTGAGTTTCCCAGGTCTGTACACCTGCTGTGCCCATTATGAGGGTTCCCACCATCCCTGTGCTGAGTTCCCGGGTCTGTACACCTGCTGTGCCCATTATGAGGGGTTCCCACCACCCCTGTGCCATGTTCTCAGGTCTTTACGTCAGCTGTGCCCATTATAAAGGGTTCCCACTATCCCTGTGTCGGGTTCCTGGGTCTGTACACCCGCTGTGCCCATTATGAGGGGTTCCCACCATCCCTGTGCTGAGTTCCTGGGTCTGTACACCCACTGTGCCCATTATGAGGGGTTCCCACCATCCCTGTGCTGAGTTCCCGGGTCTGTACACCCGCTGTGCCCATTATGAGGGTTCCCACCATCCCTGTGCTGAGTTCCCGGGTCTGTACGCCCGCTGTGCCCATTATGAGGGTTCCCACCATCCCTGTGCTGAGTTTTCCCGGGTCTGTACACCCGCTGTGCCCATTATGAGGGGTTCCCACCATCCCTGTGCTGAGTTCCCGGGTCTGTACACCCGCTGTGCCCATTATGAGGGTTCCCACCATCCCTGTGCTGAGTTCCCGGGTCTGTAGACCTGATGTGTTTTGATAAAGGGCTTCTACCATTCCTGCTAGTTTTTTGTTAGTTTGAGTCCTTTTTTTTTTTTTTTATTTGTTATGGAGAATGTTAGAGGAGGGGGAGGTGAAACAGACAAGAGGGCGAGGACATCCAAAACTCCCAGGTAGACATCCGTGGTTGTCCGTTTTGGCAGGGAAATCTCACACATAACAAGCCAAGGGGTGAGTCCGCCTACTTTACGCCACCTCTGACTTTGGGTAGACTGACCCCTTTTAATGTTGAAAGATCCCTCCACCCAAGACTGTAGATTGAGTTTATCGCGTTCTGGTGGTTGGCTGAATCACATGATGATCCAAATATCTCTCAGGACCTCCAATGGTGAAAGTGTGCCACCTACTTCCACCCAGCTAAGTGATGGTGTTGGTGGCCTTGGATGGAGCTGGTGATGACCTCTACACAGAACACCAGGAAGATGTTTGTGATTAATATTTTCTTTTTAATAAGTAACATCAAAGCCATCATACCCCTCTAAAGCTTGTTTCGGGGGCTTTTCTTCCAGCCTGTTTTTTTTCCAAAATGGCGCCACCTTCATTGGTAAAATGAAGTAATAGGACCTATTGGTAGGATTATGTCTTGTGACCATGTGGTTAATCGACTGTCGTTCTTCTTCCCTGCAAATATTGTCTTTTATTTTCCTCCTTCTCCATCCACAGAGGTTTGCCCTCTTTTTCTCTTGGAAAGCCCCCCCCCCCCCTTTGAATCGCTGAGCTGGTCTCCATCAATCTAGGATGACGCGGGGTTGTCTTTTGTATGGTTCCAAATTACCATGTCAATGTGGCAATCAGCATGCTGGTCTCATCTCAATCCCTCATTCTCATTAACCCGCTAATTTTCCTTTTCACCCCTCGTTGACATTCGGAGAGGTGACTCCATGCTGGAAGTGGCGCCGTAGAAGATTTGGTTGCAGCGGCGTGGAGAGTTTACAGCTGCCTTCTGTGTTAAGTATCCGATTTAGTGGGTAAAATATTCACAGCTGTTTCAATGGGTTCGGAGAAAAAGGGGGGGTGGTTCCTCTGAGCTGGGGGTGGGGGTGCGCGTTTAGCCTCTCGCTGCGCTGTCGAGGGCCTATTAAGACCTTGGCGGGTGGAAGAAAGGGGGGTAATTTGTCAGAGCCATGGAAGGGAGCTGTTTGCCACCAAAGTGAAAAGGGGAATTAGATCATTGTGCAGGGCCTGACACGCTGCCTCTCCCGGGGTGCCTGGCTTATAGAGGAAGGATGACTTCCAGCTCTGCATTCCTGATTAGACAGACCCAGGCTGGTAAAGAGGACCTGTCTTCCAGGTGGGAAGAGACTCGCAGCCCTCTAATATATTACAGTACATGCTGATATTATTGGAATTCCTGGGGGGGGGGGGGGCTTATTGGGCCTCATTGACACCTCAGCGTTTTGGAGCGCTGGAGAAGAAAAAAAAAAAAATCAGTTAATTATTCTCTACTCTACTACATCTCCACTCGAAGTCGCCTCAAGCCAAACGCCTGGAGCTCAAAAAAGTTCTAGAGCTTTTTCCGTAGCTTGAATAGGGCAGGTTTGCGTGTTTTTAGTGCGCCCCCCCCATAGAAATGAATGGAAACGCGCCGTTCGAGTATTTGTGCGCATTTTTGCGCTATTTTCTGCTCAAATTAAAAAATGCGAAACATAAAATAGTAATGTATGAATAAATGTAAAATACACAAATAACTAAAAATCATAAATAAAATAAATGATTAATGTGTTAACATTACATAAAACAAATAACCCCTAATCTTAAAAAATATTAAATACATTATTAATAATAACAACAATAGTAATATAACACTCAAACCTGAATTTTTTATAATTTATTTTGTGTTGGGGTCAGGGTGTTTAGATTATTATTATTATTATTATTATTATTTATATTTTTATTTTGTATTTTTTATTTATTCATTTT
This sequence comes from Lithobates sylvaticus, assembly GCA_028564925.1. Lineage (NCBI taxonomy): Eukaryota > Metazoa > Chordata > Amphibia > Anura > Ranidae > Lithobates > Lithobates sylvaticus. Next base: position 5,113,920 of record CM053037.1, read on the forward strand.
TTTTTTTAAGGGTGAGGCCCCTTTCACACTCTGAAAGTCGCGAGACTTTCCTGCGACTTGCATAGTTACATAGTAGATGAGGTTGAAAAAAAGACACAAGTCCAACCTATGTGTGTGAAGCAAAGCCTGTGTAATCTAGAGGTCTATGGACCCTCAAGCCGCATCAAAATCAGACCATGCGGCTTGAGGTCCATAGACCTCTAGATTACACAGGCTTTGCTTCAAGTCGCGGCAAAGTTTCACGGCTTTCAGATCGTAGAAGTGTGAAAGGGGCCTCACCCTTAAAAAAATCTATTAAAAAAATAAAATAATAATTCGGGGACTATTTTGAAGTTGCTGCGACTTGAAGTCGCACAGATATGATCCAGATACAGTACTCATTGGAAATAATGGGGTACGACTTAACATGCGACTGTGCAGTCCCAAGCCGCAGGACAAGTCGACCAAGTGTGAAAGGGGCCTTAGGGGTTAAGGGTAATTATTACCTAGTATTGCATTTATTTACTGTTTTTTTTTTTTTATGATTTTTTTTTTTTTTAAAATCTTTTTATTAATTTGCAATTGGAAGAACAAAGAAAACAAACAAATTAAACATACATTGGTCTTACATGGTAATGGTAAGGCCCTTGCGAGGACCACCTTATTTATGATTTTTTTTACTTTGGTTTATTCATTTAGTAGCAACACCCTGACAAAGAATAAATAACTCTAACCCCTTACCCGAACAAAAAAAAAATAAAATAATTAAAAGCGAATGGAAAAGCTAAAAAAGCTGAAATACCTAGCTACAATTGATGCAACAGATGACTTTTCTCTATTGGCTAATAAAAAACCGCCAAAGCTCAACAAACACAGGAATAAATGCTCAGACGCTTCGCTCAGGTGTGAATGCAACAGAGTAGTCATATAACAGATATTTGCAGGACATGCTGGGACTTGTAGTTCCCTGATAGCTGGGCTGATTGGGAATCAGAATCTCCGCTCTTGACTGTTTGATAGGAAACAATCATAGTGATGACGAACCTTGGCACCCCCAGATGTTTTGAAACTACATTTCCCATGATGCTCCACTACACTGCAGAGTGCATGAGCATCATGGGAAATGTAGTTCCAAAACATCTGGGGTGCCAAGGTTCACCATCACTGGGTCTACACTATGTGACCCCGGCACAGTGAAAGAAAAGTGCATAAGCACTTCTATTATGGCAGAGCCGATAAGAGGGAGATCTTTCCCATCTCTCCGACTGCACACACAGTGATAATGCTAAGGTGAGGTGATTGGGCACACCCGGCACACCCTGTGCGCACACCTATGGAAATGGTCTTGGTGGTTGCCTGGAGTTGCGCTTGAAGAAGGTGGTTGCCTGTAGTTGGGTTTGAAGAAGGTGGTTGCCTGAAGTTGGGCTTGAAGAAGGTGGTTGCCTTGGAGTTGGGCTTGAAGAAGGTGGTTGCCTTGGAGTTGGGCTTGAAGAAGGTGGTTGCCTGGAGTTGGGCTTGAAGAAGGTGGTTGCCTTGGAGTTGGGCTTGAAGAAGGTGGTTGCCTTGGAGTTGGGCTTGAAGAAGGTGGTTGCCTTGGAGTTGGGCTTGAAGAAGGTGGTTGCCTTGGAGTTGGCCTTGAAGAAGGTGGTTGCCTTGGAGTTGGCCTTGAAGAAGGTGGTTGCCTTGGAGTTGGCCTTGAAGAAGGTGGTTGCCTTGGAGTTGGCCTTGAAGAAGGTGGTTGCCTGGAGTTGGGCTTGAAGAAGGTGGTTGCCTTGGAGTTGGCCTTGAAGAAGGTGGTTGCCTTGGAGTTGGCCTTGAAGAAGGTGGTTGCCTTGGAGTTGGCCTTGAAGAAGGCGGTTGCCTTGGAGTTGGCCTTGAAGAAGGCGGTTGCCTTGGAGTTGGCCTTGAAGAAGGCGGTTGCCTTGGAGTTGGCCTTGAAGAAGGCGGTTGCCTTGGAGTTGGCCTTGAAGGCGGTTGCCTTGGAGTTGGCCTTGAAGAAGGCGGTTGCCTTGGAGTTGGCCTTGAAGAAGGCGGTTGCCTTGGAGTTGGCCTTGAAGAAGGCGGTTGCCTTGGAGTTGGCCTTGAAGGAGTTCAGGGACCTGGCTTTGGTTAACGGGTCGCAAGGCTGAACCGGTTTACAAATCTTTTTTTGGTTTAATACAATTCCCTACTGTGTATTTTGAGAAGGTGGTTGCCTTGGAGTTGGGCTTGGAGTTGGCCTTGAAGAAGGCGGTTGCCTGGAGTTGGCCTTGAAGTGGCCCTTGTACCCTAGAGAGAGGCTAGGAAGCTCATCTTGAGTCCGAGACCAAATGCCCTCAAGTTCTTCTACTCTTGGACTCCTGCTGTCTAGCCATTTGTCACATCGATGGCTTGTAGTTCCCCAAGCTGGAGGCCAAAGGTCGCCTCTACTACAGACTAAATCTGCAGCGAGCCTTTTACTCTGTGACGTAAATCTCCTTAGGAAGCCGAAATCCCATTATTGGGTCAATCTCCTTTAAAAAGACTTTTGCTTACGTTCCCATACAAGCTCCCTGTAGTAGTGACCATCTTTCTGATCCAAGAAATATTAAAGGTCACCACGCCGGCATTATAAACCCATTCCACCCGCGACTCGCTCTTCCATTTTTAGATTAGACTGATTGGCATCTTTACAAACATGGCGGGTGCGTCGGGCTGCGGGTGTCAGACACTTAATTACACCGCACCCTGAGATCGCCCGAAGGCCGCGTTTTTAATCTGCCTGTGTTGGCACGGAGGCGCATGGCATTCGTCTTGGCGCTGTCGTGGTAGCAATTACTGACTAATTGGGGATGTGATTTAAATTTCGCTTTGTCAAAATGATTGAAGGTCTGCGCCGCAATATGGCTCGCCAGCGCGCGGGGTTCGAGGATGGAAATGAATGGTCTTGTTGCTTTTTGGTTGGTCAGAGGACCGGTACGCAGCGGCAGAAGGGACAGCACAACGGGCCTGATAAACTATTGGTGGTGCAGAGTGCGAAACTGCAACACAGAAATTGTGTGAAAAACTGTAACAAAAAATAAAAACTAACACAAAAACTGTAACAAATTATCTATAATGATGCAGTGAGCAGAATTTATAAAGGAACCTGCACCACCTACAGCTTACCGCAGTGATGCACTTATTCTGTGCACCCAAAATATATTCTGTCCTTTTTTTTTAATGACAACACAAATTTTCATATTTCTGACGCACATGTCCCATTTTACACGAACACGCACTGCGATTCATTATTTTGTTGTAGTCTGTGCGATTTTAGGCTTCATTCAGCAATGTGTTTTTTGAGCGTTTTTATCAGGTGTTTTGTTGCATGTTTTTCTGCGTGTTTGGGCATTTTTGTACAGGTTTTTTTTTTTTTTTTTTTTTTTTTAAACCATTTGTGAGCTTTATCTAGTAGAGAAAAAGAACATTAGTTTAAACATTTGTTGCTATGTTTTTCAGCTTTTTTTTTTTTTTATCTGCTTTATTTATATTTACTGCTTTTTGTTAGGGTTGGGGCTTAATTAATAAAACATTTTAAATTGTTATTGTATTACGGAGAAAGGGTGTTGATATGGATTTGTGACAGGTTCAAAAAAGGCTCCAACATCCCTGAATATTCAGTGGCTACAGAGATTTTTTTGGGGGGGATTTTTTCACATTCATATCAACACATTGAAAACAGAATTTATTTATAAATATATATTTTATTAATACGAAGATAGACAATTAAAAAGTTTGTTATTATAAATTAAACTATATAAATATATACAAGTATAGACATCAAATACAACTTGTCTTATGCCGTCAGAAGTTTATCTTATCCCATAGAGGGTGATGGTTATGTAGTTATCCCGACATGTTTCGCCAACGTGGGCTTCCTCAGGGGGATATATTTATAACACAATGTTATATCACCGACTCCGCTTCCCATTGCCTCCAAACAAGAGCGAAGGATGATGTGATGAACACCAGGGGGCGCACAGGAGGGCCGCAGGGGCCCAGATAGACCTGAAAGCACAAGTTGTTTTATCAGGTGTTTTGAATGTTTTTCTGTGTTTGGGCATTTTTGTACTTTTTTTTTATTTTTTAAACCATTTTCGAGCTAGCTAGTAAATAAAAAGAACATCAGTTTAATCATTTGTTGCTACGTTTTTCAGCTTTTTGTTTTAAATCTGCTTTATTTATATTCATTGATTTTTGTTAGGGTTGGGGTTGGGGCTTGGGCTTAATTAATAAAACGTTTTCAATTGTTATTGTATTATGGAGAAAGGGCGGTGATATGGATTTGTGACCGGTTCATAAAAGGCACCAGCATCCCTGAATATTCAATAGATACAGAGAGATTTTTTGGAGGGGGATTTTTTTAGGTGCCAACACATTGGAAACAGAGAATTTATATATAAAAATATATTTTATTAATACGAAGATAGAAAATTAAGAAGTTTGTTATTAAACAAGTATAGACATAAAATACAACTTGTCTTATAGTATGCCCTCAGAAGTTTATCTTGTCACATAGAGGGTGATGGTTATGTAGTTATCCCGACATGTTTCGACATCGTGGGCTTCCTCAGGGGATATATTTACACACAATGTATATTTACACACAAAGTATATTATTAATAATATTTAAGCTTATTATATAGTGCTGTCAATTTACACAGCACTTTACATATCACCACTCTGCTTCCCATTGCCTCCAAACAAGAGCGAAGGATGATGTGATGAACACCAGGGGGCGCACAGGATGGCCGCAGGGGCCCAGATAGACTGAAAGCACAAGTTGTTGATGTGCAAACAAGCCAAGGGTGCCGTGATGAAGTTATAACACTGATTGTCAAAAGATAGAGACCGGCAGTGGAATGCTTGCGCAGGACCAGCATAGCGGGTGCTACTGGGTAAAGGGGGCAGGAGGGGAGCAGACACACGTCCGATCTTCTCCCCTTCTAGTTGTTGACCCAGAAGTTGTCTGATGCCCCTTCTGGGTCCCTGTTGATAGTTTCCCCGGCTATCAAGGCTGAGAGAGAATTGCATACAGGGCAGACATTTTTTTTTACTCGTTAAACATTAAAGTTGCATCCAAGTCTATAACCCCCCCCCCCCCAAACTGACCCCCCCCCCCCCCCCCCCCCCCCACATATATGTACGTACAAACCTAAACGCACATGGTGGGGTGCCTACACCTGAAAACGTCAATTGCAATACACATATATCACCGTGCACACTGGAATGAGAGCGATAATTCTAGCGCCGGACCTTCAGAACGCTAAACTGATGACCTATAGGAAGCTTTTACTGCGTCACCTATGGAAATGTAGGGTACTGAAACGTTTGAGGTTTGACATGTTGGGTATCTATTTGTATACGAGAGTGGAGTCAGATGCAGACGCTGCAGTTTTTGGGGTTATTGGTAAGGCACCCCTATTTGTATAATTATATACAAGTGGCACGGGTGTGCCTGCTGCAGGGGGGGATGGGTTTCTGTTTTCCTGCCCACTGAACGCACGCTATGTAGACTCTTGGCAGGCCGTGCGATTTAATGAGCTCCAGACGGTGTGTGCGGCCAGGTAACTGCGTCTAGCTGTCACATAACGAAGGCGGATGTCATGTCTGGAATTCCGATCCTCAGCCAAGTTCATCACATCCTTGGCACAGACCGGGGCCCCGCTGTGTAGGAACCTGCTTGTACACCGCTCCTATGCCGGGAGACTCACGCGACCAGGTGTCGGCGCAGCACCCACTGGAATGTCTACTAGGATTTGGCTGCAGGTGCGTATGGTGAGCATTTGTATTGATATGACTGGATCTGGTCCTGTGAGGTCGGGTGATCTGATTGGCTATGGGGCAGCATTGGACAGAGACCGGTGGATGTCTGGCTGTGAATCATGAGCAATGAGGCCTTTACCCATCGCCGCACTTGTCACCACACGCAGCACAGACATGGCCACCAACTGGGAAATAAATGGCCGATAAAGTGAACTAGTCATGACTTGGCTTACAGGAATATGTACTCCAAAGCTGCACTTGGATTGTACAACAAACTGTTGTGGCAATGATTAGCAACAATGTGACTGGTGTGGCAGCGATCATGGAGGCTGGAACTGGTGTGGTGGTGATCGGGAACACCAACTAGTGTGGCAGTGATCAAGGACAATGACTGGTGTGGTGGAGATCGGGGGCACTGTGACTGGTGTGGCGGAGTTCGGAGGCACTGTGACTGGTGTGGCGGAGATCGGGGGCACTGTGACTGGTGTGGCGGAGATCGGGGGCACTGTGACTGGTGTGGCGGAGATCGGGGACACTGACTGGTGTGGCAGAGATCGGGGGCACTGTGACTGGTGTGTCGGTGATCGGGGACACTGTGACTGGTGTGTCGGTGATCGGGGGCACTGTGACTGGTGTGTCGGTGATCGGGGGCACTGTGACTGGTGTGTCGGTGATCGGGGGCACTGTGACTGGCGTGGCGGTGATCGGGGGCACTGTGACTGGCGTGGCGGTGATCGGGGGCACTGTGACTGGCGTGGCGGTGATCGGGGGCACTGTGACTGGCGTGGCGGTGATCGGGGCACTGTGACTGGCGTGGCGGTGATCGGGGGCACTGTGACTGGCGTGGCGGTGATCGGGGGCACTGTGACTGGCGTGGCGGTGATCGGGGGCACTGCTGTGACTGGCGTGGCGGTGATCGGGGGCACTGCTGTGACTGGCGTGGCGGAGATCGGGGGCACTGTGACTGGTGTGGCGGAGATCGGGGGCACTGTGACTGGTGTGGCGGAGATCGGGGGCACTGTGACTGGTGTGGCGGAGATCGGGGACACTGTGACTGGTGTGGCAGAGATCGGGGGCACTGTGACTGGTGTGTCGGTGATCGGGGACACTGTGACTGGTGTGGCAGAGATCGGGGGCACTGTGACTGGTGTGTCGGTGATCGGGGACACTGTGACTGGTGTGTCGGTGATCGGGGGCACTGTGACTGGTGTGTCGGTGATCGGGGGCACTGTGACTGGTGTGTCGGTGATCGGGGGCACTGTGACTGGCGTGGCGGTGATCGGGGGCACTGTGACTGGCGTGGCGGTGATCGGGGCACTGTGACTGGCGTGGCGGTGATCGGGGGCACTGTGACTGGCGTGTCGGTGATCGGGGGCACTGTGACTGGCGTGTCGGTGATCGGGGGCACTGTGACTGGCGTGTCGGTGATCGGGGGCACTGTGACTGGCGTGGCGGTGATCGGGGGCACTGTGACTGGCGTGGCGGTGATCGGGGGCACTGTGACTGGCGTGGCGGTGATCGGGGGCACTGTGACTGGCGTGGCGGTGATCGGGGGCACTGTGACTGGCGTGGCGGTGATCGGGGGCACTGTGACTGGCGTGGCGGAGATCGGGGGCACTGTGACTGGCGTGGCGGAGATCGGGGGCACTGTGACTGGCGTGGCGGAGATCGGGGGCACTGTGACTGGCGTGGCGGAGATCGGGGGCACTGTGACTGGTGTGGCGGAGATCGGGGCACTGTGACTGGTGTGGCGGAGATCGGGGGCACTGTGACTGGTGTGGCGGAGATCGGGGGCACTGTGACTGTTGTGGCGGAGATCGGGGGCACTGTGACTGGTGTGGCGGAGATCGGGGGCACTGTGACTGGTGTGGCGGAGATCGGGGCACTGTGACTGGTGTGGCGGAGATCGGGGGCACTGTGACTGGTGTGGCGGAGATCGGGGACACTGTGACTGGTGTGGCGGAGATCGGGGACACTGTGACTGGTGTGGCGGAGATCGGGGACACTGTGACTGGTGTGGCGGAGATCGGGGGCACTGTGACTGGTGTGGGGGTGATCGGGGGCACTGTGACTGGTGTGGCAGAGATCGGGGGCACTGTGACTGGTGTGGCAGAGATCGGGGGCACTGTGACTGGTGTGGGGGTGATCGGGGGCACTGTGACTGGCGTGGCGGTGATCGGGGCACTGTGACTGGTGTGGCGGTGATCGTGGGCACTGTGACTGGTGTGGCGGAGATCGGGGGCACTGTGACTGGTAAGGCTGTGATCGTGGGCACTGTGACTGGTGTGGCGGTGATCGTGGGCACTGTGACTGGTGTGGCGGAGATCGTGGGCACTGTGACTGGTGTGGCGGTGATCGTGGGCACTGTGACTGGTGTGGCGGAGATCGGGGGCACTGTGACTGGTGTGGCGGAGATCGGGGGCCCTGTGACTGGTAAGGCGGTGAGGTTGGGCAGCCAATGTTGGAGATTTGACTGCTTTCAGCACTCTTAAAGAGGTCCTGTTGCTCTAGTGATGTGGAGTTGGCCACTTTGCAGGACGCTATAGCTTATCAGGGTACAATACCACCATGAAGCTGTGAGGTATAGGGTGGCTCATAGTGTTCTGGATGAGCTAAGAGCTTACTCTGCGTCTATCTACTTGGTGCCTTTTAGCAACTGCCTGCACTGCCTGGCCCTGCTTCCCCACAGCCTGATTTCATAGAAGGCCCATAACTCGGAGGTAGGTCACCGCCATCATTTAGGAATAAACACGCAGCGTGTACTTACATCCCACAGATCCAGATCTCACTATAATATTGTCCCTCCAGCTGGGGGGTCTCTACGTTTTTGTCCTCCATTCCCAGCCAGCTTCCGTCGCACCCTGACAACTTGAGAGTTCTGCGTGACAAATACACAATGAGGGGGGCAGAGGGGTCATTCGTAATCTGTCTCCATACAATGGATTCTTCCCGGACTCCCCCCCCCCCCCCCCATGTGAGCTAATAGGGGGATTCATTATCCCAAGAATATCTGCTGTAGAGGTCTACTACCGAGACCCCCCCCCCCCCCACAGTCACACACTATTATTACTATACGTTTATATAGCTCTGACATATACCGCAGTGCTGTACAGCGATCACTGAGCCAGTCACATCAGTCTCTGTACCAGAGGAGCTTACACTCTAATCCCCCCCCCCCCCCACAGTCACACACTATTATTATTATTATACATTTTATATAGCTCTGTACCAGAGGAGCTTACACTCTAATGTCTGTCTCTCCCTCCACAGTCACACATTATTATTATTATTATTATTATTATACATTTACCGTATATACTCGAGTATAAGCCGACCCGTATATAAGCCGAGGCACCTAATTTTACCACAAAAAGCTGGGAAAACGTATTGACTCGAGTATAAGCCTAGGGTAAGAAATGCGCAGCTACTGTAAGTGGAAAAGAGGGTCAACAATGCCCATTTGCAGCCCACTGTGCCCATTTGCAGCCTCACTGTGCCCATTTGCAGCCTCACTGTGCCCATTTGCAGCCATAGGTCCCCCCAACTTTAAACTTGGTAGTTAAGGGTTCCTAGGATGCCCCCTAGCTGCAGACATATTTTGGGGTCTCTGGACCCAAAGGGTCCCGAAATGACATTGCTGCAGATGGATACAATTGACCAACTTTGGGGCCCCGTATCTCGGGGCCACTTGGTGCTAGGAACCCCATATGTTGTAGTGTTAGTTCCACTGGGTTGGCATACCAAATTTGGGGTTCCTAGCACCAAGTGGCCCCCGAGATACGGGGCCCCAAAGTCGGGCCGGAAAATGTCATTTTCTGCTGCAGAAAAGTGCTTGACTCGAGTATAAGCCGAGGGGGACATTTTCAGCACAAAAAAAATGTGCTGAAAAACTCGGCTTGTACTCGAGTATATACGGTATACAGCTCTGACATATACCGTAGTGCTGTACAGAGATCACTGAGCCAATCACATCAGTCTCTGTACCAGAGGAGCTTACACTCTAATGTGTCCCCCCCCCCCACAGTCACATCAGTCTCTGTACCAGAGGAGCTTACACTCTAATGTGTCCCCCCCCCACAGTCACATCAGTCTCTGTACCAGAGGAGCTTACACTCTAATGTGTCCCCCCCCCACAGTCACATCAGTCTCTGTGCCAGAGGAGCTTACACTCTAATGTCCCCCCCCACAGTCACATCAGTCTCTGTACCAGAGGAGCTTACACTCTAATGTGCCCTCCCCCACAGTCACATCAGTCTCTGTACCAGAGGAGCTTACACTCTAATGTCCCCCCACAGTCACACACTATTATTATTATTGTACATTTACATTACATTTTTGTACACTATTATACATGTATACAGCGGTGTAGTGATGTCACAGTGGCCCATGCTGTGTATAATTCCTCTATTCCCGGGGGGGGGGGGGGGGGGGGGTGTCATGAATGGTGGGTGAGGATATTGAATGACGGAGATAATTGGGGGTTTGACCCTCTTGCTGCCCCCGGCTCAGCGCTGTAAATGGGGTCGTGATCTGTTTGGATTGTCTGCATTAAATGTAGCCGCGAGATGGAGGTCACCAACCAACCCACCAACACCATCCAGAGAGAGAGACTCCCGACTGAGCCGTGTCCCTCGGGGGAGGGGGGGGTCTCACAATGTCCGGACCATCCATGAGTGATCCGTATTATTTCTAGGAATAACGTCAGAATGCAGACAGAGGCTCTGCGGGTTAGTGTGCGCTCCGGGTGGGTATAATAGAAACCGATAAACGCAGCTCTGTAATCGTTATTACATTGTTACATTTATTTTTTTCCCCAAAGTCCCCGAATATGACCAGTTACAGTGCCTTGAAAAAGTATTCATACCCCTTGAAATTTCCCACATTTTGTCATGTTACAACCAAAAACGTAAATGTATTTTATGTGACAGACCAACACAAAGTGGCACCTAATTGTGAAGTGGAAGTAAAATGATAAATGATACAAATAAATGTGTGAAAATTGTGGGGGGGGGGTGTCATTTGTATTCAGCCCCCTTTACTCTGATACCCCCAATTAAAGTCTAGTGGAACCAATTGCCTTCAGAAGTCACCTAATTAGTAAATAGACTCCACCTGTGTGTCATTTAATCTCTGTATAAATACAGCTGTTCTGTGAAGCCCTCAGAGGTTTGTTAGAGAACCTTAGTGAACAAACATCATCATGAAGGCCAAGGAACACACCAGACAGGTCAGGGATAAAGTTGTGGAGAAGTTTAAAGCAGGGTTAGGTTATTAAAAAAAATCTCCCAAGCTTTGAACATCTCACGGAGCTCTGTTCAATCCATCATCGGAAAATGGAAAGAGTATGGCACAACTGCAAACCTACCAAGACATGGCCGTCCACCTAAACTGACCGGGCCGGGCAAGGAGAGCATTCATCAGAGAAGAGCCAAGAGGTCCATGGGAACTCTGGAGGAGCTGCAGAGATCCACAGCTCAGGGGGGAGAGTCTGTCCACAGGACAACTATTAGTCGTGTTCTCCACAAATCTGCCCTTTATGGAAGAGTGACAAGAAGAAAGACATTGGAGAAAGAAAGTCATAAGAAGTCCTGTTTGTAGTTTGTGAGAAGCCATGTGGGGGAGGGGAGCAAACATGTGGAAGAAGGTGATCTGCTCACATGAGACCAAAATTCTACTTTTTGGCCTTAAAGCAAATCGCAATGTGTGGGGAAAACTAACACTGCCCATCCCCCTGAACACACCATCCCCACCGTGAGACATGGTGGTGGCAGCATCATGTGGTGGGGATGGTTTTCTTCAGCAGGGACACTGAAGCTGGTCAGAGTTGATGAGAAGATGGATGGAGACAAATACAGGACAATCTTAGAAGAAAACCTGTTAGAGTCGGCAAAAGACTTGAGACTGGGGGGGGGGGTCACCTTCCAGCAGGACAACGACCCGAAACATTCAGCCAGAGCTACAATGGAATGGTTTAGATCAAAGCATATTCATGTGTTAGAATGGCCCAGTCACAGTCCAGACCTAAATCACATTGAGAATCTGTGGCAAGACTTGAAAATTGCTGTTCTCAGACGCTCTCCATCCAATCTGACAGAGCTTGAGATATTCTGCAAAGAAGAAGAATGGGCAGAAATGTCCTCTCTAGATGTGCAAAGGTAGAGACATCCCCAAAAAGACTTGAAATTAAAATTTTTGGCCTAAAAGCAAAACGCAATGTGTGGCGGAAATCTAACACTGAACACACCATCCCCATTGTGAGACATGGTGGTGGCAGTATCATGTGGTGGGGATGCTTTTCTCCAGCAGCGACAGGGAAGCTGGTCAAAGTTGATGGGAAGATGGATGGAGACAAATACAGGGCAATTTTAGAAGAAAACCTGTTATGCCGCGAACACACGACCGGACTTTCCGGCAGACTAGGTCAGACGGTTTTTCCGACGGACTTCCGGCAGACTTTTTCCGAACGGACTTGGACACACATAATCACATGCGGTTCCATTACCACACAACCGCCAACGCTATGGGTAGAGGATAGGAATGGCATTCGCATGAAAATATAGAATAAAATATTTACAAAAATGTGAGGGGGTGTACTTACTTTTGTGAGATACTGTATGAGTAATTGAATTATTGAAATGATATAACTTTTTGATGCTGTTCTAATTTTTATGGTACACCTGTAAAAAAGCCACAGTAGGCTCCATTCACATTTGTGCGACTTTGGAGTGCAACTTTGGTGCAAGTTTGAAAACTTGCACAACTTTGGGTGCGACTTTGGCTTTTGACCGCTAAAAATTGCCAAAGGTTGGGCAACTGTCACATGTGTAACAGTCTGGTGTAACTTTGGGTTTACATTGCAGTCTATGGCACGCAAATCTTGCTTTGCACTGTTGGGATGTATATTATATATATATATATATATATAATTTATATATATATATATATATTTATTTATTATGTGTGTGTGTGTGTGTGTATGTATGTATGTATGTGTGTATATATATATATATATATATATATATATATAATATATATATATATTTGTATATGTATATATGTATATATATATATATATATAATTAGATTGTGAGCTCTTCTGAGCAGGGCCCTCTTAATCCTCTTGTATTTTATTGCATTATAACTGTATTGTCTCCCTTTTTATATTGTAAAGCGCTGCGTAAACTGTTGGCGCTATATAAATCCTGTAATAAATAAAAAAATAAATATATACGCATGCACACACGCGCGTGTGTATTATTCCTTATAGGTTAGCTGTAGCTAATTTTTAGTTTAAAGTCCTGAGTAAGTCTCTTCTCCCCCCCCCCCCTTCCCCCAGAGCCTGAAACGCTGCCAATGAATTCTACGGAGACGCCTGCGTTTCTCAGTCGTGGATCTGATCGATAACGCATTTTAGAAGAGTTCTCATTGACACGTCGTCTCCCCGGTGTTCTTTGGTTTTATTATTATTCGCAGCAGGCGGGTCACATGCACCGCCGCAAATCCTTTTTTTTTTTTTTTGTAACATCATCCGCTGGGGTCAGCCGGCGGCGAGCGCTCGCCATTGTATGCAGATGTCGAACAAGGGCGCTTTGGCGGGGCGTAGAACGTGAATGGCTGTCTATTTCTGGATGCCGGCGTCCGACAAATCCCTCCTGCGAATTAAATCGTTTAATACCTGAGATGGGGGGGGGGGGGGAGTAAAAAATAAATAAATCCTGCTAATCTTCCTTCTGAATGAAGCGTGAAATAGGATCAGTGAGTGGACGACACGGCGAGAGGTCGGCGGGTCCTTCGCCGCTTTCCCTGATAAAAGGAGAGATGGGATTGCCTCTCGCCAGACGCCGTTATTAATATGTAGCGTGAAAATGAAAGGGCGAGGAGAGAGAAATAAATAAAAAGGGACGGCGTGGTTTAATATCGCCGCACTTTCCTGACCTCGAGAAAGCGACCCCGGCCACGCTCTAATAGCTTCCGCCTGACAGGCTCAATCTGCTGCCTCTTTACCCCCCTGTCCTGGCATTTGGCAGTTTTGCATAATTGGAAATAGCGACTGTACTGCGGGACAATAAATGCGGCACATCAGTGATTGTGATCCTTTCGGGGGGGGGGGGAGGGGGGGTGACAGCTGGCCTGCACAGAGCAACTTCTTTTACAAATGACTGAATGAAAGAATGAGGCACAAAGAGTAGGCGTTCGTCTTTGCCGCATTCTAAACGCGGCGTGCTTTTGACTTTGAACTGCGGATTTCTTCGAATTGGCGGCTTCTGTGTTTTTAATTTTGAAGTGGACCTCTTGGTGACCTTTGGAAGCCTGCATGAATAAATCCCTGACATGTCCCAATATACAGCAACTGTATCATTTCTCTGAAAAGCCCCACCTTTAATCAGTAGAAAGACTGCAACATTGTAACTTTTTGTAGTCGGAGCCCAGAACTGCACAGGCACCAGGTTTGCCATGATTGCGTCATCTCTCAGCTGGCATCTCAGTCAAGGAAGTAGATGGTGACCTTGGATGATGCCTGAATAAAGTCCTTCTGGAGAGAGAAGCTAATGGAGGGGTAGTTAGGGGGAAGTACTGAGACCTTCATGAATAAATATCTGGAAGAATTACACTGACACATGGCATCCGATGACGGGTCCAGTTTAGGCAAATAGGCAACTTCGCAACTTGCAGTTCCATCGCACTAGTCCTGATCCAGCTGGAAAGTCAAGTGGCTAATGGGCACCAGCTCTGTGTTTTTCTATTGCAGGGAATTATGGGAAAACCTCAACGTTTCAACAGATTATCCTCCCGCAAGACAGTCATACAGGTAACCAGGGGTGTTGCTAGGTCTACAAAAGATCTGGGGCTGGAGCCGTTAGCAGCGTAGTAAAGAAAGTCATACGCTTGGGCGGGCATACACATGTATATACAGTAATATACGTGTGTGTGTGTGTGTGTGTGTGTGTGTGTGTATATATCCCCAGAGAGCCTCCCCCTTAAATCGGGGTGCCCAGAGAGCCTCCCCCTTAAATCGGGGTGCCCAGAGAGCCTCCCCCTTAAATCGGGGTGCCCAGAGAGCCTCCCCCTTAAATCAGGGTGCCCAGAGAGCCTCCCCCCTTAAATCGGGGTGCCCAGAGAGCCTCCCCCTTAAATCGGGGTGCCCAGAGAGCCTCCCCCCTTAAATCGGGGTGCCCAGAGAGCCTCCCCCCTTAAATCAGGGTGCCCAGAGAGCCTCCCCCCTTAAATCGGGGTGCCCAGAGAGCCTCCCCCCTTAAATCGGGGTGCCCAGAGAGCCTCCCCCCTTAAATCGGGGTGCCCAGAGAGCCTCCCCCCTTAAATCGGGGTGCCCAGAGAGCCTCCCCCCTTAAATCGGGGTGCCCAGAGAGCCTCCCCCTTAAATCGGGGTGCCCAGAGAGCCTCCCCCTTAAATCGGGGTGCCCAGAGAGCCTCCCCCCTTAAATCGGGGTGCCCAGAGAGCCTCCCCCTTAAATCGGGGTGCCCAGAGAGCCTCCCCCCTTAAATCGGGGTGCCCAGAGAGCCCCCCCTTAAATCGGGGTGCCCAGAGAGCCTCCCCCTTAAAACGGGGTGCCCAGAGAGCCTCCCCCTTAAATCGGGGGGGCCCAGAGAGCCTCCCCCTTAAATCGGGGTGCCCAGAGAGCCTCCCCCCTTAAATCGGGGTGCCCAGAGAGCCTCCCCCCTTAAATCGGGGTGCCCAGAGAGCCTCCCCCCTTAAATCGGGGTGCCCAGAGAGCCTCCCCCCTTAAATCGGGGTGCCCAGAGAGCCTCCCCTCCCCTTGGGGACCCCTGAAGAGACTCGGGGCTATGGGCCCCAGATTCGGGGCTATAGCCTCAAAAGCCACCCCCCAACGACGCCGCTGCAGGTAACTGTATTGGGCAGCAATGAAAATATGTTGTAAAACAGATTTTAGGTAAATCCAGATGCAGAGCCAGGCCTGAAAAGATCCTTACTGCAGCAGGAATGAGACTCCAAGGTGGGAAAGGTGGAATCAAGGGCCTTTGGTAGGTCGATCCCGCCAATGGGTTTCCCAGTTCACTCCACCATGGTTCTTCATTTTTACCCTTTTTATGCAGTGAGCTGGTGACCCACTTTACCCAATTCCCTTCCCAATTTCCAACAGGAATTCGGTAGTGCCTGCATAAGCAGAAGCTCTATTCACACCATTCCACGAGTATAGTTTTTGAAGGCCAATTCTGAATTAGTCACCCACTAACCTCATAATTATCTCATGGACTTCCCTGTAGCTGTTTGTCTCTGCACTCACCTCCAAGATGACATGGAAGGTGTCACTCTCTCATATAGAGAATCCTACAGAGGCAGGTGACACCAGCATTTTGTTTTTTCTAGGGCTAGATCGGGGATTTCTGATGGTATTTATTTTATCTCTGGACTCCCCCAAGTGGTATGTACTATATAACTCCATATGTCATTAAGTGCATCATCAACCAAACCCAGCAGAAATGTGTTTTGGGGTGCTAACGTGGTTGCTAGGTGTTTTACACCCACTGGAATTTGGTTTTCTGGGGATACTGGTGGGTATAGATTTTGCTTCTAGAATCCCTTGGAAAAAAAATAAAGCAGCTTGTTCCTCAATCAAACCACAATATGGAAAGTTGGGAGTGAAAATGTTCACTTTTAATAAAATTTGGGTGAAACGTGGTCATGGGTGTTGTACCTTTTCTTTCCTGGGTAGAACCGGAAATGAGGCGGAAGTCTGAGACATTTTGCAACCAACCAAGCCAAACTGAAATGTGAGATTTTGAGGAGAGAAATATTTCAATTTTATTTATTTGATCCATTTTGTTGGACAATCGTGGTTTCTGGGTGTTGTACCACCACTGGAACCTTTCTTTGCTTGAACTGGGGATTCTGGAGGCATAGATTTTACTGCTGAAGTCTCAGAGAAGACAAATAAGGTTGTAATATATTTGCCATCAACCAAACTTCAATATTATAAGTTGGAAGATATTTTCCACATTTTTTTTTATGAATATCAATACATTTTGGTGATTGGGTGACTGATGGCCGTTGAATGTTGTACCCCGACTGCAACTTTTCTTGGGTGGACATGGAGATTGAGTGGACGTCTCCAAGAAAAAAAAATAAGCTAATGAGTCATTTTGAGGGGAAAAATATTTCAATTTGTTTTTTTAATTAAATGCATTTTGGCACCCATGTTGGGTACGGTTCGGTTTCTGGATGTTGTACCCCCACTGGAACCTTTCTTGGCTTGACCTGGGGATTCTGGTGGCATAGATTTTACCACTGAAGTCCCCGAGAAGACAAATAGGGTTGAAATTTTAGCCATTAACCAAACTGGAATATGAAATGTTGAAATGTTGGAGGAGAAATTTTCCACTTTTTTTTTTGTAATACATTTTTGGTGGCCCATGTTGGGTGACGTGTGACCATTGGATGTTGTACCCCGGCTGCAACTCTTCTTGGGTGGAAATGGAAATTACTTGGAAGTCTCCAAGAAGTCATTTATTGTGCAACCAACTAAACCAACCTGAAATGTGAGATTTTAAGGGGAGAAATATAAAAAAATAGAGTTCGGTTTATGGGTGTTGTACCACCACTGGAACTTTTCTTGGCTTGATCTGGAGGTTCTGGTGGCATAGATTTTACCACTGAAGTCCAACGAGAAGACAAGTAGGATTGTAATTTTAGCCATCGACCAAACTGAAATATAAAGTTGGGGGAGAAATTTTCCACTTTTTTTTTTTGTAATACATTTTTGGTGGCCCTGTTGGGTGACGGGTGACCATTGGATGTTGTGCCCCCACTGGACCCTTTCTTGGCTTGACCTGGAGGTTCTGGTGGCATAGATTTTACCACTGAAGTTCCACGCGAAGACAGATAGGATTTCCACTTAATTATACCTTCTGCCCTGAGGCCAGGTTCAAGCCCCACCATGCAAGTGGACATACGTTAGATGATGTAAAACAGCACTTAGTAACAGGGCCGCTCGCCACGCTTCGGGCACGGCCTCACTTAGCTCTGCAAATTTTTATTCTAACTCTATGTCCACTTGGAAGGTGGGGCTTGAACCTGGACTCAGTGCGCAGGCGCCGTTCATCTTCGGAGTACAGGGCGGACACTATCCGGGGGACAGTATTCGACAGAACACCTGCTGCAGGCAGGTGGAAGCATTTCCTCCATCTCCTAACCCCCCCCCCCCCCAGTTATCAGACTTAACATTGTTACTTTTTAGCGAGACAAGAGGCTGCAACGTTGTATTTTTTTTTTTTTAGCAATCAAAAGGTGAGAAGGTACTGTGCATCCGGAAAGTATTCACAGCACTTTTCCACATTTTGTTATGTTACAGCCGTATTCCAAAATTAATTAAATTCATTATTTTCATCAAAATTCTGCAAACATCCCCCATAATGACAACATGAGAGAAGTTTATTTTGAAATTGTTGGGTGACGGGTGACCATTGGATGTTGTGCCCCCACTGGAACCTTTCTTGGCTTGACCTGGAGGTTCTGGTGGCATAGATTTTACCACTTCCACGCGAAGACAGATGGGATTGTAATTTTAGCCATCGACCAAACTGAAATATGAAAAGTTGGGGGAGAAAATTTTTTTTTTAATACATTTTTGGTGGCCCTGTTGGGTGACGTGTGACCATTGGATGTGGTACCCCGGCTTCAACTTTTCTTGGGTGGAAATGGAAATTAGTTGGAAGTCTCCAAGAAGAAAAATAACCTACACAGTCATTTACTGTCCAACCATCCAAACTAACCAGAAATGTGAGATTTTAAGGGGAGAAATATTAAAAAGAAATCTACAGGTCGGTTTCTGGGTGTTGTACTCTAACTTGAACCTTTCTTGGCTTGACCTGGGGGTTCTGGTGGCATAGATTTACACTGCTGAAGTTTCAGGGAAGACCAGATTGTAATATTTGCCATCAACCAAACCGAAATATGAAAATTTGGGCAGGAATTTTACATGTCTATTTTTATTCATATTGGTGGCCTTGTTCATAAGGTGTGACCATTGGATGTTGTACACTGGCTGCAACTTTTATTAGGTGAAATGGAAAGCAGGTAGACTTCTCTAAGGAAAAAATCTGGTGAGTCGTCGATCAATGTGCAAACAACCGAAACTGAAATATTATTTTTTTATGAACACATTTTGGTAGCCCTGTTGGGTGACGCATGGTGATTAGATGCTATACCCCAACTGGAACTTTTTCTTCCGAAATCTTCAAGAAGAAAAATAAGTTTGAGTCATTTAATGTGCCGTCAACCAAACTGAAATAAGATATTCTGAAGGGAGGAATATTTCAGGGTTTTTATCATTTAAATGCATTTTAGCGGCCATGTTGGGTGAATTTTTTTGGTTTCTGGGTGTAGAACATTCCCTGGAACTCTTCTTGTGAGCTTTTTCGGTGAAGTTCTTTGGTCTGCTTGTAGTTATTTAAAGACTCTAATATCCATGTTTTCGTGCAGAAACTTGGCATTTTTTTTTTCTTCCATCGCTGCCTTAAATATTAAACACCCGCAGAGCCGTTTGTGCTAAAATAAGGCCTCATTTTTGATTCCCTCCTAATTAAGCTCTGCGGGACATGCGCGTAGTTTCAGCCCCAGGGTGCCGCAGGCTTATTCTGGGGTTAATGAAGATAATTTGTATTAGCGGTAATGTATGCGTAGGCCAGAGAACGGCTTTTCGGTGGCTCTCCTCTGCGACGCGCTATTATCCGCCGCTCGGTGGCTGCTGCGAGTTTGTAATTAAAAGTCTGGGGCTTCGTCGGGTGCGGCGAAATGAGCAGTAAACACCGTTCAGGATGCGGCGGCACGCCACGTGCAAGATTTATGCATGTGCACAGGTAGTAATTCTGGCAGTCTCAGTCTGGTCACATTTCTTGGGGGGGAATGCAATCAGCCACAGTTCCAGCTCATTTCTGAGAATTCACGACTAGATTGGAGGAGATTTGTGTTCCTGTCATGCTAAGAGATTTGTCCTGTGCCCTGACAAAACTAGCCTGTGGTATCTTCATTGGTAAAAAAAAGTAACCTGCAGCAAAGCTCCGCCTCTTAATATGAAAGCCGTCTTTGAGCTCCAGTCAGTGATTTTGCCTATGTTGAGATGTCATCAGCCGGTGTTCTGCCCGAAAAGTGTCCCCCCCCATCGGATAGTGTCCGCCCCGTACTGCACAGGCGCATCGCTTGCGCACTACAGAGGATAAGGAGACGCCGAAAGTCTCCCCGAAGAAGAACAGCGCCTGTGCACTTAATAGTACCTTCTGCCCTGAGGCCAGGTTCAAGCCCCATCATGCAAGTGGACATACGGTAGATGATGTAAAAGAGCACTTAGTAACATGGCCGCTCGCCACGCTTCAGGCAAATTTTTATTCTAACGCTATGTCCACTTGGATGGTGGGGCTTGAACCTGGACTCAGTGCGCAGGCGCCGTTCATCTTCGGAGTACAGGGCGGACACTATCCGACGGGGGACAGTATTCGACAGGACACCTGCTGCAGGCAGGAGGAAGCATTTCCTCCATCTCCTAAACCACCCCTCCCCCCCCCCAGTTATCAGACTGTACATTGTTACTTTGTAGCGAAACGGAGGCTGAGAGGCTGCAACGTTGTATTTTTTTTTTTAGCAATCGAAAGGTGAGAAGGTACTGTGCATCCGGAAAGTATTCACATTCCAAAATGAATTAAATTCATTATTTTCATCAAAATTCTACAAACAATCCCCCATAATGACAACGTGAGAGAAGTTTGTTGGAAATCTTTTCAAATTTATAAAAAAAAAAAAAAAAACCCATGTACATAAGTATCACAGGTTCCTCCCACGTACATAAGTATCACAGGCTCCTCCCACGTACATAAGTATCACAGGCTCCTCCCACGTACATAAGTATCACAGGTTCCTCCCACGTACATAAGTATCACTGGCTCCTCCCACGTACATAAGTATCACTGGCTCCTCCCACGTACATAAGTATCACTGGCTCCTCCCACGTACATAAGTATCACTGGCTCCTCCCACGTACATAAGTATCACTGGCTCCTCCCATGTACATAAGTCTCACAGGCTCCTCCCATGACACCCAACACTGAGCTCAGGTTCATCTTGTTTCCACTGATCATCCTTGAGATGTTTCTACAACATGATTGGAGGCCACCTGTGGTAAATTCAGTTGATTGGACATGATTTGGAAAGGCACACCCCTGTCTATAGAAGGTCCCACAGGTAACAGTGCATGTCAGAGCACAAACCAAGCCATGAAGTCCAAGGAATTGTCTGTAGACCTCGGAGACAGGATTGTATGGAGGCACAGATCGGGGGAAGGGTACAGAAAACTTTCTGCGGCATTGAAGGTCCCAATGAGCCCAGTGGCCTCCATCTTTCGTTGATAGAAAAAGTTTGGAATCACCAGGACCCTCCCTAGTACAGGCCGCCCGGCCAAATTGCGCGATCGGGGGAGAAGGGTCTTAGTCAGGGAGGTGACCAAGAACCCGATGGTCACTCTGAGCTCCAGCATTTCTCTGTGGAGAGAGGAGAACCTTCCAGAAGAACAACCATCTCTGCAGCCCTACACCAATCAGGCCTGTGTGGTAGAGACGGAAGCCACTCCTCAGTAAAAGGCACATGACAGCCCACCTGAAGTTTGCCAAAAGGCACCTGAAGGACTCTGTCCATGAGAAACAAAATTCTCTGATCTGATGAAACAAAGATTGAACTCTTTGGCCTGAATGGCAAGCGTCGTGTCTGGAGGAAACCAGGCACCGCTCATCACCTGGGCAATACCATCCCTACTGTGAAGCATGGTGGTGGCAGCATCATGCTGTGGGATGTTTTTCGTCAGCAGGAATTGGGAGACTAGTCAGGATCGAGGGAAAGATGAATGCAGCAATGTACAGAAACATCCTTGATGAAAACCTGCTCCAGAGTGCTCTGGACCTCAGACTAGGGGGAAGGTTCATCTTCCAACAGGACAACGACCCTAAATACACAGCCGAGATAACAAAGGAGTGGCTACGGGACAACTCTGTGAATGTCCTTGAGTGGCCCAGCCAGAGCCCAGACTAGAACCCGATTGAACATCTCTGGAGAGATCTGAAAATGGCTGAGCACCGATGCTCCCCATCCAACCTGATGGAGCGCGAGAGGTTCCTGCAAAGAAGAATGGGAGAAACTGCCCAAAAATAGGTGTGCCAAGCTTGTAACATCATACCCAACAAGACTTGAGGATGTAATTGGTGCCAAAGGAGCTTCACCAAAGTATTGAGCAAAGGCTGTGATACTTATGGGAGGAGCCTGTGATACTTCTGGACATGGGAGGAGCCTGTGATACTTCTGGACATGGGAGGAGCCTGGGATACTTCTGGACATGGGAGGAGCCTGGGATACTTCTGGACATGGGAGGAGCCTGGGATACTTCTGGACATGGGAGGAGCCTGGGATACTTCTGGACATGGGAGGAGCCTGGGATACGTCTGGACATGGGAGGAGCCTGTGATACGTCTGTACATGGGAGGAGCCTGTGATACGTCTGTACATGGGAGGAGCCTGGGATACTTCTGGACATGGGAGGAGCCTGTGATACGTCTGTACATGGGAGGAGCCTGTGATACGTCTGTACATGGGAGGAGCCTGTGATACGTCTGTACATGGGAGGAGCCTGTGATACGTCTGTACATGGGATTTTTTTTTCATTTTTAATAATTTTGCAAAGATTTCAAACAAACTTCTTTCACGTTGTCATTATGGGGGATTGTTTGTAGAATTTTGAGTAAAATAATACATTTAATCCATTTTGGAATAAGGCTGTAACATAACAAATTGTGGAAAAAGTGAAGTTCAGTGAATACTTTCCGGATGCTCTGTAAGCCAAGAACTGCACAGGTTCCATGCCATGATGACATTATGATGCATCTTTTTTGTTTTTGGTCTTGGATGGACTGCTGATCTGATATGGATCCATTTAATAGAAGATTTCTAATACATGTCACTGAAATGATGTCCGTGTGACAAATTCCAGGGAAATGAAAGCAATGCCATAAGTATTAAAAATGACAAACATCAAACATTCATGATCCTGCGCTGCCTGTCTCCTGGCTCTGTACACTGATTAATAATAAATAGCGGTGAGTATTGTCTAATGAGCAACAGAGTGGGCTCCGCCTTATACCAGAGCCCCCCCCGTACCTGTGTACATTGCCTTACCGCGTGAGGGTGGATGAACTGCACCTGTGTATAGTGACTGCTACTGTAACATGTCAACCATTAGTAGTTCTGGACATTACCAGTCTTTGTGTGTAAATTGCGGAAAATATAAATAGTGGTTTCCAACCCACTTCTGTGTCAGAGCAAATTCATGTCTTGCCGACTTGTTTCTGAATCAAATCTTTGGTTGCAAAGGGCAAAAAAATTCTTCTCATGAGTTTTTTTTTTTTTTTGTCTGATTTCTTCGATCTCAGTAATTTTACTACACATGACGTCATAATATACAGCAAAGGTAGCTCCACCTTTTTATCATTAAAAATACATCTGTGAGCACCAGACACTGACTTTGCCTAGGCGGAGATGAAGTAATCAATCTGCTGCAGGCAGGAGGAAGCATTTTTCCAGTCTTCTCTCCCCCCCCCCAGTAATCAGAATCCAATAAAGTAACCTTGTAGTAAATCACAAGATGAGAGGCTACAACATTGTAACTTTGTATCCAGTCACAAGGTGAGAGGCTGCAACATTGTAACGTTGTAGCGAGTCACAAGGTGAGAGGCTGCAACTTTGTAGCGAGTCACAAGGTGAGAGGCTGCAACTTTGTAGCGAGTCACAAGGTGAGAGGCTGCAACTTTGTAGCGAGTCACAAGGTGAGAGGCTGCAACTTTGTAGCGAGTCACAAGGGGAGAAGCTGCAACTTTGTAGCGAGTCACAAGGTGAGAGGCTGCAACTTTGTAGTGAGTCGCAAGGTGAGAGGCTGCAACTTTGTAGTGAGTCGCAAGGTGAGAGGCTGCAACTTTGTAGTGAGTCGCAAGGTGAGAGGCTGCAACTTTGTAGCGAGTCGCAAGGGGAGAAGCTGCAACTTTGTAGCGAGTCACAAGTGGAGAAGCTGCAACTTTGTAGCGAGTTGCAAGGTGAGAGGCTGCAACTTTGTAGCGAGTCGCGAGGGGAGAAGCTGCAACTTTGTAGCGAGTCACGAGGGGAGAAGCTGCAACTTTGTAGTGAGTCACAAGGTGAGAGGCTGCAACTTTGTAGCGAGTCGCAAGGTGAGAGGCTGCAACTTTGTAGCGAGTCACAAGGTGAGATGCTGCAACTTTGTAGCGAGTCACAAGGTGAGATGCTGCAACTTTGTAGCGAGTCACAAGGTGAGAGGCTGCAACTTTGTAGCGAGTCACAAGGTGAGATGCTGCAACTTTGTAGCGAGTCACAAGGTGAGAGGCTGCAACTTTGTAGCGAGTCACAAGGTGAGAGGCTGCAACTTTGTAGCGAGTCGCAAGGTGAGAGGCTGCAACTTTGTAGCGAGTCGCAAGGTGAGAGGCTGCAACTTTGTAGCGAGTCGCAAGGTGAGAGGCTGCAACTTTGTAGCGAGTCGCAAGGTGAGAGGCTGCAACTTTGTAGCGAGTCACAAGGTGAGAGGCTGCAACTTTGTAGCGAGTCACAAGGTGAGAGGCTGCAACTTTGTAGCGAGTCACAAGGTGAGAGGCTGCAACTTTGTAGCGAGTCACAAGGTGAGAGGCTGCAACTTTGTAGCGAGTCACAAGGTGAGAGGCTGCAACTTTGTAGCGAGTTACAAGGTGAGAGGCTGCAACTTTGCAGTGAGTCACAAGGTGAGAGGCTGCAACATTGTAGCGAGTCACAAGGTGAGAGGCTGCAACTTTGTAGCGAGTCACAAGGTGAGAGGCTGCAACTTTGTAGCGAGTCACAAGGTGAGAGGCTGCAACTTTGTAGCGAGTCACAAGGTGAGAGGCTGCAACTTTGTAGCGAGTCACAAGGTGAGAGGCTGCAACTTTGTAGCGAGTCACAAGGTGAGAGGCTGCAACTTTGCAGCGAGTCACAAGGTTAGAGGCTGCAACTTTGCAGTGAGTCACAAGGTGAGAGGCTGCAACTTTGTAGCGAGTCACAAGGTGAGAGGCTGCAACTTTGTAGCGAGTCACAAGGTGAGAGGCTGCAACATTGTAACTTTGTAGCGAGTCACAAGGTGAGAGGCTGCAACTTTGTAGCGAGTCACAAGGTGAGAGGCTGCAGCCAGGGGCCTGATCTGTGTCAGAGGTTTTGTGAACACATTCTCCCAGATGTATGTGATTGTCATCTTGTGAGCTGGTATCTCAGGGCAGGAAGTAGATGTTGACCTTGGATCATCCCTGAACAAAGATGGTGCCATCCTTTTTGGCGAGAAAATGCTTTGTTGGGGGAGTAGTGTGATCTTTTGTGAGAGGTAATAAATATCTGGTAGTGAAGCATTACTGAGCATGCATAGACTTTAAATGAATATATTTGAGGATTGGTCCAGTCAGTTATCTCCTTGGCGGGCGGTCTGGTGGGTGTAGTGGCCTTGTCTTGGTCTCCTTGCTGGTGGTTGGTTCTGACCTCCTGTGTCTGTTGGTTTTTACAGATTGGAAAGTGGGGAGCCCTGTGAACGTTCTTCTCCGGTGTCTCCAGATGAGGAGGAACTGCTGAAAAGTGTAAGTTACAAATGGTCCTTTGTATACCGTCTTCCCACATTTTCTGCCTTTCTTAGAAATACTGACCTGACTATAAAGTGAGATATTGTTAGCAAATTGGTATTTGGTTTTTGTAATGGGACATTGGATAATGAGCACTGCAGTGTCTGCACCTCGTACTTTCACTGCACAAATTAGAATGGGAGAAGCCTGTGTTGCATTGTTGGATTTCTTTGTTATACTTGGTTTCGAATATGGATTCTCTACCACTGGGCTGTGCCTCCCCCCCACCGGGCCTTCAGATAGCGCAAGAATGCCTAGCAGAGTCCCTCCCCATTATTTCCGGGCATGCCCACCAGTGTCCCACTTTCAGGAGAGCTTAGAGCCCCCTCGGCCTTCCGAGAGTGCTCGGCAGAGCCCCCTCGGCCTTCCGGGAGTGCTCGGCAGAGCCCCCTCGGCCTTCCGGGAGTGCTCGGCAGAGCCCCCTCGGCCTTCCGGGAGTGCTCGGCAGAGCCCCCTCGGCCTTCCGGGAGTGCTCGGCAGAGCCCCCTCGGCCTTCCGGGAGTGCTCGGCAGAGCCCCCTCGGCCTTCCGGGAGTGCTCGGCAGAGCCCCCTCGGCCTTCCGGGAGTGCTCGGCAGAGCCCCCTCGGCCTTCCGGGAGTGCTCGGCAGAGCCCCCTCGGCCTTCCGGGAGTGCTCGGCAGAGCCCCCTCGGCCTTCCGGGAGTGCTCGGCAGAGCCCCCTCGGCCTTCCGGGAGTGCTCGGCAGAGCCCCCTCGGCCTTCCGGGAGTGCTCGGCAGAGCCCCCTCGGCCTTCCGAGAGTGCTCCCCAGAGCCGCCTCGGCCTCCCGGGGGGTTGCTCCCCAGAGCCCCCTCGGCCTTCCGGGAGTGCTCGGCAGAGCCCCCTCGGCCTTCCGGGAGTGCTCGGCAGAGCCCCCTCGGCCTTCCGGGAGTGCTCGGCAGAGCCCCCTCGGCCTTCCGGGAGTGCTCGGCAGAGCCCCCTCGGCCTTCCGGGAGTGCTCGGCAGAGCCCCCTCGGCCTTCCGGGAGTGCTCGGCAGAGCCCCCTCGGCCTTCCAAGATTGCTCCCCAGAGCCGCCTCGGCCTCCCGGGGGGTTGCTCCCCAGAGCCGCCTCGGCCTCCCGGGGGGTTGCTCCCCAGAGCCGCCTCGGCCTCCCGGGGGGTTGCTCCCCAGAGCCGCCTCGGCCTCCCGGGGGTTGCTCCCCAGAGCCACCTCGGCCTTACGAGTCCCCCCTCCTCCCTCCTTTTTTTTTTACGTGTCCCATCGTTGGTGTCCCTGTGAGTCATTGTACCCCGTTATTTAATTGCCGAGCACCGTCCCTTCACCTTCCATCCAAGAGTGCGGGTCTTGGCTGGCAATGGATGGTATTGGTCTCTGCATTACAATACACAGACCAGCACTCATTGACTGCCAGCCAGGGGGATGTTGTGGTCTAGTTACATTTTGGTAGTAGACTGTGGCCCCTGGACCGTAGTTCGGAGACCATCTGCTCTGAGCGATTGGCACTGCCAGCAAAACAAGCGTCCGCATGAAAAACGCCATCGCTGAGTGTTTTCCCACCCTGCGACCCCATTGGGTGAGCTGCCTGCTCTTCTCAGACATCTCATTTCACTGGATTGATTCTCATTTCCCCCCATAAAACCTCTTACAAGACGAATATACGTTTATTGGCGTTGGAAGACGACCGTAATGAGGCGGGATAATACAGCGGCGGATGATCAAGCTGCAGTTTGGAATCTTTTGGTGGTAAATCTTTTTGAATGTTGTCTTCACACGTCGGTGGGGGAGAGACAAATATTACGGAAGACTCATTAGCGCGACAGATGTATGAATTTTCTGGTAATTGCGGCTTGCTGCGCATGCTGCACAATCTGTTGGCTCCGCGCGCAGAACACGTGACCGGCGCTCCATCTCGAAAAAGCTGCAGTCGACTCCATTAACCTCAATTACCCCGTAATGGTGCGCCTGCAAGTGTCACCAAGTCCGGGCGTCTGGCTGCGAAGGGTCGGCGCTCCAGAAGCCGCGGGTTAATGGCGGATATCTGTCAGGCCGCAGCTTAGTAAACAGTAAAGGGACCAAAAAAATCAAAAAAAATCTGAAAATCCCTGGATGGTAATTGTGCGAGCGAGCGAGTCCACCACTTGAAGAGGAGTGATGGATTTTTGGGACGAGCGTTCCGTCAGCTGCGAGGAGGAGACGGAGCCAAGGATTCACTTCTAACATAATTACCGAGAAGGATTTTGTGTGCGAGGCGGGGGAGGGGGGATTATTACTGCTAATCAGGGAATTATTTTTTCTTTTTTCAGGATAGAGAAAGAAAAGGGAAGGAGGGGGATTAACATTAACCCCAAATAACATCAATCCTAACGCAATTTATATCAAACAGAATTGTTTAAAGCTGTTTAAAGCTGAATTGCAAGAAGATATAATGGATAAAAATTAATGCAGCTCTGTAATCCATAATGCATCAATACAAGCAGTGCAGGTTCCTGAGTGCAACAGGGTGTTGGCCTCTGTATAGACTGGGGAAGCAGCACAAAGAGCCAATCGTTTCATGTGCTGACCAGGAGTATGCTGATGGGAGGAAAGAGCAGAGATGAGCTCCTCGCTGTGCTGCTGCTCCTGTCACTGTCCAGCCACAGGCTGAGGGGGGGGGGGGGGGCGTATGTTTCCAGGATGACCTGGGCTTAGAGGAAGCAGGTTGAATGTTGCTGGCTATCAGACTGAGGACGTCTAGTGGCAACAAAAAGTACTGTGGGTGAAATCTAGATCATTGCAACAAAACATGGTTTAGTTATTACTTTTAATGCGCAATTCTTTTTAGCTTATTTTTTAAGTCCATGTGCCCAAACCAATTAAAAGAGGGTGTGCTTAAATGGTGGGGCCCAGTTCCTCCCAGTGACACCCAACAGTGGGGCCCAGTGACACCCAACGGCGGGGCCCAGTTCCTCCCAGTGACACCCAACAGTGGGGCCCAGTGACACCCAACGGTGGGGCCCAGTTCCTCCCAGTGACACCCAACGGTGGGGCCCAGTTCCTCCCAGTGACACTGTCACGTACCTAGGGATGGAGCCCAGAATGCAGGGAGCGGCCTCTCGTATGCCTCTGGCTCGTGAACCCCCGAAGGTGGGAACAGGGGCCCGCGAGTGCAGGGGTGCACAAGTGCCTGGCAGATGGCAGATGTTGGCTTGACTGGAACCGTGCAGGGATCAGGAACACAGGAACTGCAGACAGCGCTGAAGGTTCTGAGATTTGCAGGAACTTCTGGGACAGCTGGCAGCAGGGAGGTGTTCTGTAGTCCCACAGGAACACTGGTCAGCAGACTGAAGGGAACATGTGCTTTGAACACTGGAATGCTGGACGTGGTCAGGCAGGCCGGGTCAACACTGGCAGACAGAGCAGGTTCAGGCAGAGGCAGGCAGATTGTCAGAGTACAGGCAGGGTCGGCAACAGACGGGCAACAACAGGACCAGAGGAGCAGGCAGAGTATAGTCAGACAAGCTGGGGTCGGAGGCAGGCAGCGGGCAGGTGAAGTCAGGAACAAGCCGGGTAACAGGAATCAAACAGGTACTTAGTAAATAGCAGAGGTCTCAGGAAACGCTGTAGACCGGACAGCAAGAGGCCTCAGTCACAAGCTTCCTTTTAAAGGCTTTTTGGCGCCAACTGGAGACCGACGGCGCGTCAGCACACACCCGCCGACGCCAATGCGCGCTGACAAGCGCTGATTGGGTCTGAAGGAAGTTCTGTGGGCAGGTCCTCCTGGGTCACTGGGATGTCTTCCTTGACAGACACCCAACGGTGGGGCCCAGTTCCTCCAAGTGACACCCAACGGTTTTAAGAGTGCTCCTAATCTCAGCTTGTTTCCTGTATAGAAGACACCTGGGAGACAGAAATCTTGCTGATGTATAGGGGATCAAATAATTTCACTTATTAAAATGCAAATCAATTTATAACTTTTTTGAAATGTGGTTTTCTGGATATTTTTATTGATATTCTGTCTCTCACTGTTGAAATAAACCGACCATTAAATTATAGACGGATCGTTTCTTTGTCAGCGGGCAAACGTTCAAAATCACCAGCTGATTAAATACTTTTTCCCCCCCTCACTGTATTTGTTACATTTTACAATTTTTAGTCATGTTTTTACTCTCAGTAAACATGAAATAAAAAGTCTGCAAAGAAAACTGGAAATGGATTCCATGTTCATCAGAGCGCCGAATAAAATGATTTCCAGACAAAGCGCCTTCTGTTATTTTAGCAGGAGAAAGAAGAAAAAAAAAAAAAGTGGCTGGAATTTTTCATCTGCAGAGGACGTTGTCGGAGCGGGATCGTCTTACGCCCTGGCTCAGCGATAGAAAGCGGGCCAACAGCCGGAGTTACGGGGCGATGCCGGATCGCCATTTCTGCGAGGAGATCGCTTCTCGTTTACAAGACATTTGAAGGGCAGGAGCGCGGTCTGGGCTGCTTGTAATAAAACCTCACAATCGATGTTGTGTTATGTATTTAATGTCAGGCAGAGGAATCGTGCTCCGGCAATCACATGACATAATGAATTAGATAAAGGGGGGGACAGAACGCTCTGCGATATTTCATATTTATTTCTCTGAGTAGCCCTGCCCCCTCCATGGTTTTTTTTTTTTTTGTTTTTGCTTAAAGAAAAAGTATAGATTTTTGTCCAGTGTATTCCAAATAGTGTTACAGAAATGTTTTTTTGGGATATATAAAATGCACTTGGAGGGGGCAGGGATTTAATAAGCTTCCAGGTTTTATTGCCAAAGCTTAATTTAACAAGTTAAAGTTAGAAGCTGATTGGCTGCCATGCACAGCTGCACCTCAGTGCCCCAGTTTTTGTAGTAAATCTCCCCCTCCCTTTTGTTGGAATCAGAATGGACTTCTCTGATAGTTACATCCTGCTCTGGTATGGAAGTTCATATCAACTGCCAATCTGTGGCAGCTGAAGGGATGCTGGAACAGGACAGGCCCAGAGCAATACTGTGAATTGCATAGGTCTTGCCCCATCAACTACAGACCGATGGCATTGCATAGATCCCCCACCATCAACTACAGACCTATGACTTTGCATAGATCCCCCACCATCAACCACAGACCTATGACATTGCATAGATCTTGCACCATAAACTACAGACCTATGACATTGCCTAGATTCCCTGCCATCAACTACAGACCTATGGCATTGCATAGATCTTGCACCATCAACTACAGACCTATGACATTGCATAGATCTTTCACCATAAACTACAGACCTATGGCATTGCCTAGATTCTCCGCCATCAACTACAGACCTATGACATTGCATAGATCCCACACCATCAACTACAGACCTATGACATTGCATAGATCTTGCACCATAAACTACAGACCTATGGCATTGCATAGATCTTGCACCATAAACTACAGACCTATGGCATTGCCTAGAGTCTCCGCCATCAACTACAGACCTATGGCATTGCATAGATCTTGCACCATCAACTACAGACCTATGACATTGCATAGATCTTGCACCATAAACTACAGACCTATGGCATTGCATAGATCTTGCACCATAAACTACAGACCTATGACATTGCATAGATCTTGCACCATAAACTACAGACCTATGGCATTGCATAGATCTTGCACCATAAACTACAGACCTATGGCATTGCCTAGATTCTCCGCCATCAACTACAGACCTATGGCATTGCATAGATCTTGCACCATCAACTACAGACCTATGACATTGCATAGATCCCCCACCATCAACTACAGACCGATGGCATGGCCTAGATCTCCCACCATCAACTACAGACCTATTACATTGCATAGATCTCCCACCATCAACCACAGACCTATGACATTGCATAGATCTTGCACCATAAACTACAGACCTATGGCATTGCCTAGATTCTCCGCCATCAACTACAGACCTATGACATTGCATAGATCTTTCACCATAAACTACAGACCTATGGCATTGCCTAGATTCTCCGCCATCAACTACAGACCTATGACATTGCATAGATCCCACACCATCAACTACAGACCTATGGCATTGCATAGATCTTGCACCATAAACTACAGACCTATGGCATTGCCTAGATTATCCGCCATCAACTACAGACCTATGGCATTGCATAGATCTTGCACCATAAACTACAGACCTATGACATTGCATAGATCTTGCACCATAAACTACAGACCTATGGCATTGCATAGAACTTGCACCATAAACTACAGACCTATGGCATTGCATAGATCTTGCACCATCAACTACAGACCTATGGCATTGCCTAGATCTTGCACCATCAACTACAGACCTATGACTTTGGATAGATCCTGCACCATCAACCCCAGACCTATGGCATTGCCTATATTCTCCGCCATCAACTACAGACCCATGGCATTGCATAGATCCTCTGCCATCAACTACAGACCTATGACATTGTATGGCTCCCCCACCATCAACTGCCAATCTGAGGCAGCTGTAGGATTACTTGGAAACAGGACAGACCCCCCTACAGCAGTACTATAAAGGCACAAAAGCACCTGAAAAGCTCAAGAAAAATGCTTCCCTTTAAAATCAATGTATGTGTTCGTACTGGAGCGGTGCGCTTCCGTTGCAGTAAGAAAAATCCTGCTTGCAGCATTTTTGGATTGTTTGGGGCGCAAAAATGCATATGTTTTTGCAGCGGATCAGTGTTAAAGTGCCCATAGTAACAAAATGAGTGGTGGTGGTAGTAGTAGTAGTAGTGGTGGTGGTGGTAGTAACAGCAGTAACAGCAGTAGTAATGGTGGTGGTAGTCGTAGTGGTGGTAGCAGCAACAATGGAGGTGGTGGTGGTAGTAGCAGTGGTGGCAACAGTAGTAGTGTTGGTGGTGGTAGCAGATGTACTAGTAGTAGTAGTGGTTGCAGCAGATGTACTAGTAGCAATAGTGGTGGTGGCAGCAGCAAAAGTAGTACTAGTAGTGGTCTTAGCAGCTGTACTAGTAGCGGTAGTAGCAGCCGTACTGGTAGCAGCTGTACTAGTAGCGGTGGTAGCAGCCATACTAGTGGCAGTGGTGGTGGTAGCAGCCGTACTAGGGGCAGTGGTGGTGGTAGCAGCCGTACTAGTGGCAGTGGTGGTAACAGCCGTACTAGTGGCAGGGGGTAGCAGAAGCCGTACTAGTGGCAGTGGGTAGTAGCAGCCGTACTTGTGGAGATGGTGGTGGTAGCAGCCGTACTAGTGGCGATGGTGGTGGTAGCAGCCGTACTGGTAGCCGCTGTACTAGTAGCGGTGGTAGCAGCCGTACTAGTGGCAGTGGTGGTGGTAGCAGCCGTACTAGTGGGGGTGGTAGCAGCCGTACTAGGGGCAGTGGTGGTAACAGCCATACTAGTGGCAGTGGGTAGCAGAAGCCGTACTAGTGGCAGTGGGTAGTAGAAGCCGTACTAGTGGCGATGGTGGTGGTAGCAGCCGTACTAGTGGCAGTGGTGGTGGTAGCAGCCGTACTAGTGGCAGTGGTGGTGGTAGCAGCCGTACTAGTGGCAGTGGTGGTGGTAGCAGCCGTACTAGTGGCAGTGGTGGTGGTAGCAGCCGTACTAGTGGCAGTGGTGGTGGTAGCAGCCGTACTAGTGGCAGTGGTGGTGGTAGCAGCCGTACTAGTGGCCGTGGTGGTGGTAGCAGCCGTACTAGTGGCAGTGGTGGTGGTAGCAGCCGTACTAGTGGCTGTGGTGGTGGTAGCAGCCGTACTAGTGGCAGTGGTGGTGGTAACAGCTGTACTAGTGGCAGTGGTGGCAGCAGTAGTAGTAGTGGTAGTGGTAGCAGTTGTACTAGTGGCAGTGGTGGTAGCAGCCGTACTAGTAGTGGTAGCAGCAGTAGTAGTGGTGGTAGCAGCCGTACTAGTGGCAGTGGTGGTAGCAGTAGTAGTGGTAGCAGTAGTAGTGGTAGCAGCCGTACTAGTGGCAGTGGTGGTGGTAGCAGCCGTACTAGTGGCAGTGGTGGTGGTAGCAGCCGTACTAGTGGCAGTGGTGGTGGTAACAGCTGTACTAGTGGCAGTGGTGGCAGCAGTAGTAGTAGTGGTAGCAGCCGTACTAGTGGCAGTGGTGGTAGCAGCCGTACTAGTGGCAGTGGTGGTGGTAGCAGCCGTACTAGTGGCAGTGGTGGTGGTAGCAGCTGTACTAGTGGCAGTGGTGGTGGTAACAGCTGTACTAGTGGCAGTGGTGGCAGCAGTAGTAGTAGTGGTAGTGGTAGCAGTTGTACTAGTGGCAGTGGTGGTAGCAGCCGTACTAGTAGTGGTAGCAGCAGTAGTAGTGGTGGTGGTAGCAGCCGTACTAGTGGCAGTGGTGGTAGTAGTGGTGGTAGCAGCAGTAGTAGTGGTGGTAGCAGCCGTACTAGTGGCAGTGGTGGTAGCAGTAGTAGTGGTAGCAGCCGTACTAGTGGCAGTGGTGGTAGCAGCCGTACTAGTGGTAGCATCTGTACTAGTAACAGTGGTAGTGGTAGCAGTCGTACAAGTGGCAGTGTTGGTAGCAGTAGTAGTAGTAGTGGTGGTGGTGGTTGTAGCAGCCGTACTGGTGGCAGCAATAGTAGGTGGTGGTGCCTGACTAATGCCTGACAATAAAGGAGGATAATCTATCTAATATGTTTGTGGAATCCAGTCCTGGTTTGTAAGTGACATGAGAATGTTGCATTGTGGGAAGGGAAGGACACAATAACGTCCATTTAAACTCTGTATCTTTGGATTTATCGCAGCAAATTTTTTTTTTTCTTGTTTTCACACAGATATTCTACTAGGTGCTTTGACCTCTTCCTAATGCTGCATGCGCGGCGGTGTATCAGCTGTTGAGGGCTTTCACCATGCGATCCGCACTGCACCGCGGCCGAGGTGTGATTTTCATGTAGCGTGTGTGATCGCCGCCGAGGGACATAAATTAATGCAATTAGCGCAGTCCAAGAAGGCCTAATGATGCATTATTAATTGGGCAGGTCATTAAAAGCTAGCTGAAACCCCGAACGAGCAAGATGTCTGAGCACCAGCGTGAACGCAAGCCGTCCCTCGCTGGGACCAATCAGCGGGGTTATTGCCTGAGGTCATTAAGCTGGAGGAAATTGTTCTGGCTGTAGACCGTGAAGATCCATAGTTACACGGCGTTCGGATTTACTGCCGTGGCCATAAATCGGAGGCACGATGGGCCGCCTTATACAAAATGAGTTCCCCTTTTAAAGAAAATATATGAAGTATAAAGGTCACATTGTATTTTTTACAAATAATCGCAGGCTGAAAAAATGCCCATCTGGGTCCTTATCGGAGTTCCACCTTCCATTGGGGTCCCTCGCAGTGTCCGTAAACATTCTGGACATCCTGGTCCCCGTCGGAGGCCCCCCTAACATGCTGGTCCCCGTCGGAGGCCCCCCCTAACATGCTGGTCCCCGTCGGAGGCCCCCCCTAACATGCTGGTCCCCGTCGGAGGCCCCCCCTAACATGCTGGTCCCCGTCGGAGGCCCCCCCTAACATGCTGGTCCCCGTCGGAGGCCCCCCCTAACATGCTGGTCCCCGTCGGAGGCCCCCCCTAACATGCTGGTCCCCGTCGGAGGCCCCCCCTAACATGCTGGTCCCCGTCGGAGGCCCCCCCTAACATGCTGGTCCCCGTCGGAGGCCCCCCCCTAACATGCTGGTCCCCGTCGGAGGCCCCCCCTAACATGCTGGTCCCCGTCGGAGGCCCCCCCCTAACATGCTGGTCCCCGTCGGAGGCCCCCCCTAACATGCTGGTCCCCGTCGGAGGCCCCCCCTAACATGCTGGTCCCCGTCGGAGGCCCCCCCTAACATGCTGGTCCCCGTCGGAGGCCCCCCCTAACATGCTGGTCCCCGTCGGAGGCCCCCCCTAACATGCTGGTCCCCGTCGGAGACCCCCCCCTGTAACATCTGGCTGCCCATCGGAGGCCCCCCCTAACATCCTGGTCATCGTCGGAGACCCCCCCTGTAACATCTGGCTGCCCATCGGAGGCCCCCCCTAACATCCTGGTCATCGTCGGAGACCCCCCCCTGTAACATCTGGCTGCCCATCAGAGGCCCCCCCTGTAACATCTGGCTGCCCATCAGAGGCCCCCCCTGTAACATCTGGCTGCCCATCAGAGGCCCCCCCTGTAACATCTGGCTGCCCATCAGAGGCCCCCCCTGTAACATCTGGCTGCCCATCAGAGGCCTCCCCTGTAACATCTGGCTGCCCATCAGAGGCCCCCCCGTAACATCTGGCTGCCCATCAGAGGCCCCCCCCCGTAACATCTGGCTCCCTGTCAGGAGGCCCTGCCCCCATAACATTGGGCTCCCTATCCGGAGGCCCCCCTGTAACAGGCTCCCTGTCCGGAGGACCTCCCCCGGTAACATCAGGCTCCCTGACGGATGCAATGATCCAAAACACACTGCAAAAGCAATCCAGGTGCCTTTTGAAGAAAAAGAAGTAGAATATTCTGCAATGGCAAAAAGAGCCACAAAGAACAACTGAAGACAGCCTGGCAAAGCCTCAGAAAGTTGAAAGGCCAATCTTTGGTAATGGCCATGGGTTCCAGACTTCAGGCAGTCATTGACAGTTAGGCTACTTTCACACTGGGGGGGGGGGGGGGGGGGGGGGGGGGGGGGGGGGGGGGGGGGGGGCGCTTTACCGTAGTTTTTGCAGCCCTTTTCAGCCGCTAGCAGGTGCTCTTTTAACCTTCAACGGCGCTGCCCATTGATTTCAACGATTGACGTCATCCCCGTGCCCCAGGACGACGTCAATCTTTGACGAAACTAGTAGGGCGGACGACGTGCTGATGTCATTGCGACTTGCGAGTTCCGGATGTGCGGGTGCTTTGTTTTTTTTGTTTTTTTTTTTACCGGCCGGTGCTTTTATTTGTTCCTCTCATACAGGACTGTGCTATACTGGATATTTACTCTACACCCCTTTTCCAATAAGGAGTACTTGTAAGATTGGACAAATTGACGGACGTGCTGAGAGGATTTATGGCTAGATGTTTGTGTTAATGATATGCGTGGCTTCTAATCTTTTATGTTTTTGTGATCTCGCACATTAGAGTTGCTGCTGTTTTTACCTGTGATTTATCTCATTTTTAATTGTTTGGAGGCGCGTTTCCCCTCCCCCCCATACACATTACATACACTTTACTGCACATCTGTGAAAACATGCGATGAAAAGCACGGGCCACACTAATGCAGCACATTAGGAGGATGGAAAAGACTCATTAAAGATGCATGTTTATTAATCGCAGGAGTGTGACGGAGCCTGAAATAATAGAAGTCGCTGCTTAGATCTTTCATTTCTAAAAACCTGGAGCGTATTTCCCAGTGCGGGAGCCGGTGTTGTCCGCAGTGTGGAGACGGGGCCGGGGCCCCCGGGTTTGGTGGAGCGTAAAGTTTAATCAGATCTGTGTTTTCTGTCCTTGAACGATCGCCCTCTCCGCATTAAATCCCTCGAGGTCAGAGATGTACCTGATGAAAACCTCTGACGATCGTCCATCCGCTGAGCTCTCTGCTTTCCATCAGCACACAGATGTGACCTCTGAGAGGGAAGCGAATATTGTACAACCCCCCCCCCCCCCCCCCCCGCTGCTTCTGAAAGCGATCCAGCAGCTAATGAGCCATTCGGGCCACTTTCATGATAGTCACCGGCCGAAATAAAAAATACTGGTGTTTATGGCAGATGGCTTCAGCCATAACCCTGGTAAACCACTTGCAAACCGCTACATACAGTATCTGACAAAAGTATGTACACCCCTCACATGTTTGTAAATCTTTTCTTCTCTCTTTTCATGTGACAACACTGAAGAAATTACACTTGTCTACAATGTAAAGTAGTGAGTGCACAGCTTGTATAACAGTTTAAATTTGCTGTCCCCTCAAAATAACTCAACACACAGCCATTAATGTCTCAACCGCTGGCAACAAAAGTCAGTACACCCCTAAGTGAAAATGTCCAAATTGGGCCCAAAGTGTCAATATTTTGTGTGGCCGCCATTATTTTCCAGCACTGCCTTAACCCTCTTGGGCATGGAGGTCACCAGAGCTTCACAGGTTGTCACTGGAGTCCTCTTCCCCTCCTCCATGACGACATCACGGAGCTGGTGGATGTTGGAGACCTTGCGCTCCTCCACCTTCTGTTTGAGGATGTCCCACAGATGATCAATAGTGTTTAGGTCTGGAGACATGCTTGGCCAGTCCATCACCTTTACCCTCAGCTTCTTTATCAAGGCAGTGGTGGTCTTGGAAGTGTGTTTGGGGTGGTTATCATGTTGGAATACTGCCCTGCACTACTTTACATTGTAGACAAGTGTCATTTCTTCAGAGCCGCCTGACAAGTCGCGCTCCGTTCTGTACAATGGAACCGTTCTAATAGGAGTGACTCAAGTCGCCCGACTTAGAAAAAGGTTCCTGT
The DNA here is from genome assembly GCA_028564925.1 of Lithobates sylvaticus. Lineage (NCBI taxonomy): Eukaryota > Metazoa > Chordata > Amphibia > Anura > Ranidae > Lithobates > Lithobates sylvaticus. Next base: position 5,151,708 of record CM053037.1, read on the forward strand.
ACTACTTTGGGGGCGACTTGCAGCGACTTGCGTTGACTTCTATATAGAAGTCGTTTGCCAAGTTGCTGCTTTGGTCGCCTCAGTGTCGCCCCTGTGTGAACCGCCCCTTAGTGTTGTCACATGAAAAGATAGAAGAAAAGATTTTACAAAAATGTGAGGGATGTATTTACTTTTGTGAGATACTGTGTGTGTGTGTGTGTGTGTGTGTGTGTGTGTGTGTGTGTGTGTGTGTGTGTGTGTATATATATATATATATATAAATTGTGTGTGTGTGTGTGTATGTATGTATATATATGTGTGTGTGTGTGTGTATTATATATATATATATGTGTGTGTGTGTGTGTGTGTGTGTGTGTGTGTGTGTCTTGTGGTCGGCAAGCAGTTAAGGGTCTGTTTCCACTGTTGTATCGCAGCTCGTTAATAATACATGAACACTGGTTACTATTATCTATGAAGCTCTTCCCATCTTTGGAGAGCGGTGCGTTTTTGAAAAATCCTGCTGGCTGCATCTGTGCATCTTTTTTTTTTTTTTTTTTTTGCATTACTTTCTAGTAATGAGAGTATAAAAATGCCCGCATAACAGAATTGTGCATTTTAGAAATCGCAGGTCCATATTTCCCATGGAAAAATGAAAAGGCACAAAAATGCCATTTATTTTAGTGCCTTGAGTGATCTGTTGGCACTTGCGTTGTTGCGCACATTGATATGTGATTTTTTTGATGCATCCGCTTTATCAATTCTTTTCTTTTGGGTCCTCGACTGGTGCCCATGCACCAAACCCCCCCCCCCCATGCACCGCACCCCAGTGCATGTGGTCACCCGGTGTGTTATGGGTGTATCATTCCCTGCATGAATGTTTAGATATTAATAAGCGCATAGGCCAAAGTGTATACACTTACGCAGCACCTGATTGGCTGTTTATAAATCATCTTATCTGTGCACTCCATAAGAGATGGGAAGTACCCCTGGGCGCCGGGTTCCTCCGCCTCGTGTACGGAGGGCTGTGGGTGAAGATTGGTGTGAAATTGTTTATTTTCCTGGCCGTGTTCTTAGGAAGGGCGGGGGAGTTCTAGAAAGTCATCCAGTCCTCCCAATAAACAATGGGAAATGTCGTCCCTTTATAAAGGATGAGGGCGGGGTGCGTCTGCGGCAATGAGGCGATCGGCCTGATTACCCGGCTGCCTGACTTGTTGTCGAGAGTCTGAATATTCAGAACTAAAGAGGACCTGTCAGTAAGTTTACAAGTCTACATGAACATTTTCATTGCAGCAACAGGATCGCTTTTTAGAAACACTCCACCTTTTATCATTAGAAAGCCTTGTGTTCTGGTCAGTGACTTTGCCCAGGCTGAAATAATGTCATCAGTCTGCTGCAGGCAGAAGGAAGCATTTCCTCAGTCTCCCTCCCACCAGTAATCAGACTGCAACATTGGAACTGTAGAGAGTCACAAGGTGAGAGGCTGCAACATTGTAACTTTGTAGGGAGTCACAAGGTGAGAGGCTGCAACATTGTAACTTTGTAGAGTCACAAGGTGAGAGGCTGCAACATTGTAACTTTGTAGGGAGTCACAAGGTGAGAGGCTGCAACATTGTAACTTTGTAGAGAGTCACAAGGTGAGAGGCTGCAACATTGTAACTTTGTAGAGAGTCACAAGGTGAGAGGCTGCAACATTGTAACTTTGTAGAGAGTCACAAGGTGAGAGGCTGCAACATTGTAACTTTGTAGAGAGTCACAAGGTGAGAGGCTGCAACATTGGAACTGTAGAGAGTCACAAGGTGAGAGGCTGCAACATTGTCTCTTTGTAGCGAGTCACAAGGTGAGAGGCTGCAACATTGGAACTGTAGAGAGTCACAAGGGGAGAGGCTGCAACATTGTCTCTTTGTAGAGAGTCGCAAGGTGAGAGGCTGCAACATTGTAACTTTGTAGAGAGTCCCAAGGTGAGAGGCTGCAACATTGTAACTTTGTAGAGAGCCACAAGGTGAGAGGCTGCAACATTGTCTCTTTGTAGAGAGTCACAAGGTGAGAGGCTGCAACATTGTAACTTTGTAGAGAGCCACAAGGTGAGAGGCTGCAACATTGTCTCTTTGTAGAGAGTCACAAGGTGAGAGGCTGCAACATTGTAACTTTGTAGGGAGTCACAAGGTGAGAGGCTGCAACATTGTAACTTTGTAGGGAGTCACAAGGTGAGAGGCTGCAACATTGTAACTTTGTAGAGTCACAAGGTGAGAGGCTGCAACATTGTAACTTTGTAGAGAGTCACAAGGTGAGAGGCTGCAACATTGTAACTTTGTAGAGAGTCACAAGGTGAGAGGCTGCAACATTGTAACTTTGTAGAGAGTCACAAGGTGAGAGGCTGCAACATTGTAACTTTGTAGAGAGTCACAAGGTGAGAGGCTGCAACATTGGAACTGTAGAGAGTCACAAGGTGAGAGGCTGCAACATTGTCTCTTTGTAGCGAGTCACAAGGTGAGAGGCTGCAACATTGGAACTGTAGAGAGTCACAAGGGGAGAGGCTGCAACATTGTCTCTTTGTAGAGAGTCGCAAGGTGAGAGGCTGCAACATTGTAACTTTGTAGAGAGTCCCAAGGTGAGAGGCTGCAACATTGTGACTTTGTAGAGAGTCACAAGGTGAGAGGCTGCAACATTGTAACTTTGTAGAGAGTCCCAAGGTGAGAGGCTGCAACATTGTAACTTTGTAGAGAGCCACAAGGTGAGAGGCTGCAACATTGTCTCTTTGTAGAGAGTCACAAGGTGAGAGGCTGCAACATTGTAACTTTGTAGAGAGCCACAAGGTGAGAGGCTGCAACATTGTCTCTTTGTAGAGAGTCACAAGGTGAGAGGCTGCAACATTGTAACTTTGTAGGGAGTCACAAGGTGAGAGGCCGCAACATTGTAACTTTGTAGAGAGTCACAAGGTGAGAGGCTGCAACATTGTAACTTTGTGGAGAGTCACAAGGTGAGAGGCTGCAACATTGTAACTTTGTAGAGAGTCACAAGGTGAGAGGCTGCAACATTGTAACTTTGTAGAGTCACAAGGTGAGAGGCTGATTGTGTCGTCTCTGAGCTGGCACCTCAGTCCAGGAAGTAAATGGTGATGGCAGAAAATAGATGCCGGTGTCCTCCTTCTAGAGAGGAAAGTAGATGAAGACATTGTCATGGGAAGTACTATGATCTCTGTGAGAGGTAATAAATACCTGGAAGACTAACATTGACACATCACTGCGCATGCATAGACTTAACATAACATAACATAACTCTATGTTTTTGTAATTGGGCTTAGCTGGTAAAGTTTTATATATTTGACTCTTTTAAGCCTTCTGAGCCTGACTCTGCAGCTTTGAGTGTCAGGGGTCCAAGTGCAACTTGATATGACAGTTGCTGTCTCTCAGCTGAGTGGCACAACCCTATCCAAGAACTGAATAGATAGTGGAAGAAGATTGTACAATTTTCTATTATTGGATACTATTGATAGGAGAACAAAGTCAAATCTTTAATACACAAGCCTGCAAAATTATAATGATTGGATTCTTACATAAACCTTTCAGATGAGCTTGTTTTCTCCATCACCCCTCCCTCTCTCCATCCTTTTCTTGTTCTTTGTCTTGTCTCTCCCACTTCTTTCTCTCTCTCACCACCCCTTCTCTTCTCTTCTCTTGTCTCTTCTCTCTCTGCCCCCTATCTTCTTTCTTTCACTCTTTCTCTGCTTCATACACTCTCTCTCCCCCTCCCGTGCTCTGTTGCGTGCTCTCTCTCCTTCCCTCCCCATCTTCTCGCTGTTATCTCCCCCTTCTCTCTCTCTCCCCCCCCCCTCTCCCCCCTTCGCTCTCGCTCTCCCCCCTTCGCTCTCGCTCTCTCCCCCCTTCGCTCTCTCGCTCTCCCCCCTTCGCGCTCTCGCTCTCTCCCCCCTTCGCGCTCTCGCTCTCTCCCCCCTTCGCTCTCTCGCTCTCTCCCCCCTTCGCTCTCTCGCTCTCTCCCCCCTTCGCTCTCTCGCTCTCTCCCCCCTTCGCTCTCTCGCTCTCTCCCCCCTTCGCTCTCTCGCTCTCTCCCCCTTCGCTCTCTCCCCCCCCCCCTTCGCTCTCTCCCCCCTTCGCTCTCTCGCTCTCTCGCTCTCTCCCCCCTTCGCTCTCTCCCCCCTTCGCTCTCTCCCCCCTTCGCTCTCTCCCCCCTTCGCTCTCTCCCCCCTTCGCTCTCTCCCCCTTCGCTCTCTCTCGCTCTCTCCCCCCTTCGCTCTCTCGCTCTCTCGCTCGCCCCCCCCCCCTTCGCTCTCTCGCTCTCTCCCCCCCCTTCGCTCTCTCGCTCTCAACCCCCTTCGCTCTCTCGCTCTCTCCCCCCTTCGCTCTCTCTCTCTCTCCCCCCTTCGCTCTCTCTCCCCCCTTCGCTCTCTCTCTCTCTCCCTCTTCTCTCCCCCTTCTCTCTCCCCCGGCCTTCTCTCTCCCCCCCCCCGGCCTTCTCTCTCCCCCCCCCGGCCTTCTCTCTCCCCCCCCGGCCTTCTCTCTCCCCCCCCCCACCCCCTCTTCTCCCTCTCGCCCCCCCCCTCTTCTCCCTCTCGCCCCCCCCTCTTCTCCCTCTCGCCCCCCCCCCCCCCCCCCCCCCCCTCTTCTCCCTCTCGCCCCCCCCCTCTTCTCCCTCTCGCCCCCCCCCCCCCCTCTCTCCCTCTCCCCCCCCCCCCCCTCTTCTCCCTCTCGCCCCCCCTCTTCTCCCTCTCGCCCCCCCCCCCCCCCCCCCCCCTCTTCTCCCTCTCGCCCCCCCCCCTCTTCTCCCTCGCCCCCCCTTCTCTCTCGCTCTCCTTCTCTTATCTTCTCCTGCACCCTCTCCTCACTAATAAATGTTGTACAGTGATTGTAGTGAACACCTCTAGGGGACAGCTGACAGTGATATGAAAATCAGCTTTTTGAGAAGTCGAGCGGTCTGACACGTTCTTCAGAGGTTCTTCATGTTCAGCACAATGGGGAAGAATTCGATGAGAAATTCCCTGATCTTCCCACTACTGAGGACACCAGGCTGGAACTTCAGAGAGTCTTCCTTACCTCTCCCAGGGCCTCGTGTAATGTCTTGTTTTATAATTGGGTGTAGGTGACCCCGGAGCCACAAGCCAAGACTCTACCATGAGTGACCACCCATCAATCCCAGGGACAGGAAGTGAGATGAAATCTCCCCAGCAGGGATGACCGTACAAGTTTCCTGTGTTCCTAGGAGAGCCCATTGATGTAGTCACTCGCTCCAACTGAGCGGTAAATTGTCCCTGAATAGATCCTATTAAGAGGTTGGTGGCTCTTTAGCTCTGAGCCGCTTTGGTCTTCCACTTCCATGGTCCCTTTAATGCCGGATTCTCCATGCGATTCCCCCAGCGTGGCATGTAAAATTCATCCTCTGGTGAGGGAGGACAGCGCCAGTGGTGCAGAATGAAATCTGAAGGCTTATATAACACAGCATGTGCCACAGCGATTTCTTCCAGAGAAGCATCAGCATTGACGCACGCTCCCCTGCGTCCGCCCTGCGTCTGCGCTCTCCCCTGGAGCTTCCTTTCATAAAGCTCGGTGCTTCCACTTTTCCAGAGAATCAATAATTAAATCTTTTCCCTATTTATTTTTAATTGCCGCCTTAAGTGGTGTGCTTTTCTTATACCTGTGTCATTTCTGATGAGCGTTTTCCTCAGGAATATTCGCTCGACCTCCGCTAAACGCGCTTTTATGGATAGGTTACCACACAAGAAGTGTGCTGGAATATTTTTAGAAGTATATGATGGAAACTTCCGTCTCCAGATCGGTTACAGGACAGTGTGACCTAAAGTAGATCCCAATTACTAAAATCTCATAGAAGCTTGAATGTAGTGATGTCAAAAAATTGTGTTCGGAATTTTTAAATCTGTAACTGCAGTTACAATAATCCCTGGTGATCCTGCCATTAAGGTGCTTGTTCAGGTTCTTCCTGTTTATAGGTTGACAACTGTTTCCTAATTGGGCTACCGCGTTGTCATCCTGTCACAGGTGCCCCCTGGTGGAGACTACAAGTGGTGGTACTAAGGCACAGTGCTCTGGCATAGTCCACTGCTGTTCCCATTATGAGGGGTTCCCACCATCCCTGTGCTGAGTTCTCGGGTCTGTACACCCGCTGTGCCCATTATGAGGGGTTCCCACCATCCCTGTGCTGAGTTCCCGGGTCTGTACACCCGCTGTGCCCATTATGGGGGGTTCCCACCATCCCTGTGCTGAGTTCCGGGTCTGTACACCTGCTGTGCCCATTATGAGGGGTTCCCACCATCCCTGTGCTGAGTTCCCGGGTCTGTACACCCGCTGTGCCCATTATGGGGGGTTCCCACCATCCCTGTGCTGAGTTCCCGGGTCTGTACACCGGCTGTGCCCATTATGAGGGATTCCCACCATCCCTGTGCTGAGTTCCGGGTCTGTACACCGGCTGTGCCCATTATGAGGGGTTCCTGCCATCCCTGTGCTGAGTTCCCGGGTCTGTACACCCGCTGTGCCCATTATGGGGGGTTCCCACCATCCCTGTGCTGAGTTCCCGGGTCTGTACACCGGCTGTGCCCATTATGAGGGGTTCCCACCATCCCTGTGCTGAGTTCCCGGGTCTGTACACCGGCTGTGCCCATTATGAGGGGTTCCCTGCCATCCCTGTGCTGAGTTCCGGGTCTGTACACCCGCTGTGCCCATTATGGGGGGTTCCCACCATCCCTGTGCTGAGTTCCCAGGTCTGTACACCGGCTGTGCCCATTATGAGGGGTTCCACCATCCCTGTGCTGAGTTCCCGGGTCTGTACACCGGCTGTGCCCATTATGAGGGGTTCCTGCCATCCCTGTGCTGAGTTCCCGGGTCTGTACACCCGCTGTGCCCATTATGAGGGGTTCCCACCATTCCTGTGCTGAGTTCCCGGGTCTGTACACCCGCTGTGCCCATTATGAGGGGTTCCTGCCATCCCTGTGCTGAGTTCCGGGTCTGTACACCCGCTGTGCCCATTATGGGGGTTCCCACCATCCCTGTGCTGAGTTCCCGGTTCTGTACACCCGCTGTGCCCATTATGGGGGGTTCCCACCATCCCTGTGCTGAGTTCCCGGTTCTGTACACCTGCTGTGCCCATTATGAGGGTTTCCCCCCATCCCTGTGCTGAGTTCCTGTGTCTGTACACCTGCTGTGCCCATTATGAGGGGTTCCCACCATCCCTCCTTAACTTTTGCTTCATTTTGTGAAGACTATAAGCAGCCATCAGGTTACTTGGGCCACAATACTCTGCCTACATCTGAATGTCCCTTTTGGGTGGAGGTGCCCTTTAATGCTTTGTACTTTCTGTAGTTCTGAGAAGCGGCAGGTGATGGTGTGCGGGTACGACGCACGCCCCCCGCGACTATCTCCATCTCAGGAGTCTGGATCTGAGTCGTGACCCCCCCCCCCCCCACCCGAATAACCGGAGCTGCATTCCCACCCTATCGCCAATTCCATCTCCCCTGGCAGGAACCTCTGTGGAACGCTTTCAGAAATGTTTTCTGTCTTGGCACAATCTGAGCCGTCTCGGTGCCAAGTTCCATTCTTTTACCCGGCTGAGTCTGGGTGAGGGGGAGCCGATGCCGAACGCACAATCTGGCCCAATTCACCGCTAAACGCATTCAATTGTTTACTTGGAAGCCGAGACAAAATGTAATCAGAGGGATCAGGAAATTCCTCGCCGATCGCCCCGCTCACATCGTTCCGCCCTTTCTTCCTTCACTTACACTTTATGTTCTCGCCGCGTTTTGCTTTTAATGGGGAAAAAAAACTCGTTACATTCTGCAGAGAATTACTAATTGCTGCAACTCATGACATTTTTTATTTTTTTTGTATTTTCATTTGGAGAAAGTGTGACTTTTTTTTCTGTTTTTATTATGGCTAATAGCGGCCAAAAACGATTGAATTTCCGACTTGTTGTTCTGCTACTGATCAGAATACAGATCAATGAAACAATTGTTTAAAATGGATCAATACTGATAGTATTTTACATCATTACTGTACTTGATGAATTATTTGATATGATAATCACTTGTTGGCTGTTGCTCATAGCTAGATCGATCACCAATCAATACATATATTGCTATAGAGATAGACGGAAGCCTGCTCCCTACTCGGGTGTCTCCCGTTCTCCTCCACTCGGGTCTCTCCCGTTCTCCTCCACTCGGGTGTCTCCCGTTCTCCTCCACTCGGGTGTCTCCCGTTCTCCTCCACTCGGGTGTCTCCCGTTCCCCTCCACTCGGGTCTCTCCCGTTCCCCACCACTCGGGTCTCTCCCGTTCCCCTCCACTCGGGTCTCTCCCGTTCCCCACCACTCGGGTCTCTCCCGTTCCCCACCACTCGGGTCTCTCCCGTTCCCCACCACTCGGGTCTCTCCCGTTCCCCACCACTCGGGTCTCTCCCGTTCCCCACCACTCGGGTCTCTCCCGTTCCCCACCACTCGGGTGTCTCCCGTTCCCCACCACTCGGGTGTCTCCCGTTCCCCACCACTCGGGTCTCTCCCGTTCCCCACCACTCGGGTGTCTCCCGTTCTCCTCCACTCGGGTCTCTCCCGTTCTCCTCCACTCGGGTGTCTCCCGTTCTCCTCCACTCGGGTGTCTCCCGTTCTCCTCCACTCGGGTGTCTCCCGTCCCTCCTCCTCCCCCCCCCTCGGGTCTCTCCCGTTCCCCTCCACTCGGGTCTCTCCCGTTCCCCACCACTCGGGTGTCTCCCGTTCCCCTCCACTCGGGTGTCTCCCGTTCCCCTCCACTCGGGTGTCTCCCGTTCTCCTCCACTCGGGTGTCTCCCGTTCCCCTCCACTCGGGTGTCTCCCGTTCCCCTCCACTCGGGTCTCTCCCGTTCCCCTCCACTCGGGTGTCTCCCGTTCCCCTCCACTCGGGTCTCTCCCGTTCCCCTCCACTCGGGTGTCTCCCGTTCCCCTCCACTCGGGTCTCTCCCGTTCCCCTCCACTCGGGTGTCTCCCGTTCCCCTCCACTCGGGTCTCTCCCGTTCCCCACCACTCGGGTCTCTCCCGTTCCCCACCACTCGGGTCTCTCCCGTTCCCCACCACTCGGGTCTCTCCCGTTCCCCACCACTCGGGTCTCTCCCGTTCCCCACCACTCGGGTGTCTCCCGTTCCCCACCACTCGGGTCTCTCCCGTTCCCCTCCACTCGGGTGTCTCCCGTTCCCCTCCACTCGGGTCTCTCCCGTTCCCCTCCACTCGGGTCTCTCCCGTTCCCCACCACTCGGGTGTCTCCCGTTCCCCACCACTCGGGTCTCTCCCGTTCTCCACCACTCGGGTCTCTCCCGTTCTCCTCCACTCGGGTGTCTCCCGTTCTCCTCCACTCGGGTGTCTCCCGTTCTCCTCCACTCGGGTGTCTCCCGTTCCCCTCCACTCGGGTGTCTCCCGTTCCCCTCCACTCGGGTCTCTCCCGTTCCCCACCACTCGGGTCTCTCCCGTTCCCCACCACTCGGGTGTCTCCCGTTCCCCACCACTCGGGTCTCTCCCGTTCCCCACCACTCGGGTCTCTCCCGTTCCCCACCACTCGGGTCTCTCCCGTTCCCCACCACTCGGGTCTCTCCCGTTCCCCACCACTCGGGTGTCTCCCGTTCTCCACCACTCGGGTCTCTCCCGTTCTCCTCCACTCGGGTGTCTCCCGTTCCCCTCCACTCGGGTGTCTCCCGTTCCCCTCCACTCGGGTCTCTCCCGTTCCCCTCCACTCGGGTCTCTCCCGTTCCCCACCACTCGGGTCTCTCCCGTTCCCCACCACTCGGGTCTCTCCCGTTCCCCACCACTCGGGTCTCTCCCGTTCCCCACCACTCGGGTCTCTCCCGTTCCCCACCACTCGGGTCTCTCCCGTTCCCCACCACTCGGGTGTCTCCCGTTCCCCACCACTCGGGTCTCTCCCGTTCCCCACCACTCGGGTCTCTCCCGTTCCCCACCACTCGGGTCTCTCCCGTTCCCCACCACTCGGGTGTCTCCCGTTCCCCTCCACTCGGGTCTCTCCCGTTCCCCACCACTCGGGTGTCTCCCGTTCCCCACCACTCGGGTCTCTCCCGTTCCCCACCACTCGGGTCTCTCCCGTTCCCCACCACTCGGGTGTCTCCCGTTCCCCACCACTCGGGTCTCTCCCGTTCCCCACCACTCGGGTGTCTCCCGTTCCCCACCACTCGGGTCTCTCCCGTTCCCCACCACTCGGGTGTCTCCCGTTCCCACCACTCGGGTGTCTCCCGTTCCCCTCCACTCGGGTCTCTCCCGTTCTCCTCCACTCGGGTGTCTCCCGTTCTCCTCCACTCGGGTGTCTCCCGTTCTCCTCCACTCGGGTGTCTCCCGTTCCCCTCCACTCGGGTGTCTCCCGTTCCCCACCACTCGGGTCTCTCCCGTTCCCCACCACTCGGGTGTCTCCCGTTCCCCACCACTCGGGTGTCTCCCGTTCTCCTCCACTCGGGTGTCTCCCGTTCCCCTCCACTCGGGTGTCTCCCGTTCCCCTCCACTCGGGTGTCTCCCGTTCTCCTCCACTCGGGTGTCTCCCGTTCTCCTCCACTCGGGTGTCTCCCGTTCCCCTCCACTCGGTGTCTCCCGTTCCCCTCCACTCGGGTGTCTCCCGTTCCCCTCCACTCGGGTGTCTCCCGTTCCCCTCCACTCGGGTGTCTCCCGTTCTCCTCCACTCGGGTGTCTCCCGTTCCCCTCCACTCGGGTGTCTCCGGTTCCCCTCCACTCGGGTGTCTCCGGTTCCCCTCCACTCGGGTGTCTCCGGTTCCCCTCCACTCGGGTGTCTCCGGTTCCCCTCCACTCGGGTGTCTCCGGTTCCCCTCCACTCGGGTGTCTCCGGTTCCCCTCCACTCGGGTGTCTCCGGTTCCCCTCCACTCGGGTGTCTCCGGTTCCCCTCCACTCGGGTGTCTCCGGTTCCCCACCACTCGGGTCTCTCCCGTTCCCCAAACACTTTCTGAAAAGTAAACTGCATCAGCGAGCGGTGGCAAAAGTATTGGGCCACCCCTCCAAAAAATTTGGTGGAGGGGGGATTATGGTGTGTGGGGGGAGGGGGGATTATGGTGTGGGGGTTGTTTTTCAGGGGTTGGCCTCTGAGTGAAGGGAGTGAAGGGAACTCTTAAGGCGTCAGCATACCAAGACATTTTCGGACAATTTCATGCTCCCAACTTTGTGGGAACAGTTTGGAGATATCCCCCTTCCTGTTCCAACATGACTGCCCACCAGTGCACAAAGCAAGGTCCATAAAGACATGAAGGAGCGAGTTTGGGGGGGAGGAACTTGACTGGCCTGCACAGAGTCCTGACCTCAACCCGATTGGGATGAATTGGAGAATGTGAGCCAGGCCTTCTCATCCAACATCAGTGGCTGACCTCACAAATGCTCTTCTGGAAGAATGGTCAAACATTCCCATAGACACCCTCCTAAACCTTGTGGATGGCCTTCCCAGAAGAGGTGAAGCTGTTATAGCTGCAAAGGGCCAACTCAATATTGAACCCTCCGGACTAAGACTGGGAGCCCATTAAAGTTCATGTGCGTTTCCCGTCACATACATACAATGCACACATCTATTTTCTATTGAGATATATATATATATATATATATATATATATATATATATATATATATATATATATATATATATATATATATATATATATATATATATATATATATATATATATATATATATATACACATATATATATATATAATATATATATATATCTATATATATATATATATATATCTTTTTTTGAGTTATTGAGGACACAAGGTGCCCATGAATTGGATGTAGTCCTGGTTCCCTGTGTAGTGAATGTATAATCTATATATCTCTTGTGAAGGTGACTTGGTAATGGAATGTATACGGCTATTTCCCATGATCCTCTTCTCATCCTCCGTATGTGAAATCAGTGAATGTCGGAGGTCAGAGCAGATCTGTGGAATGTTCTGGAGCCCCATGTAATCTATACTGATAGGAAACACATTATGGTGTCAGTGTGGAAATAATCTCCATTTCTATCCACGAGTTTATTTCCTGCACCACGTCCACCGCCTGCATGTAATGTCCTATATATGTATACCCCATTCTGTATGTATGGACTCTGCACAGTGCCACTTCTCTTGTCCTGTATATCGGGTGTAATTCTCGGTATCTGTTCTTATTCTGTATGTATGGACTCTGCACAGTACCACTTCTCTTGTCCTGTATGTCGGGTGTAATTCTCGGTATCTGTTCTTATTCTGTATGTATGGACTCTGCACAGTACTACTTCTCTTGTCCTGTATGTCGGGTGTAATTCTCGTATCTGTTCTTATTCTGTATGTATGGACTCTGCACAGTACCACTTCTCTTGTCCTGTATGTCGGGTGTAATTCTCGGTATCTCTTCTTATTCTGTATGTATGGACTCTGCACAGTACCACTTCTCTTGTCCTGTATGTTGGGTGTAATTCTCGGTATCTGTTCTTATTCTGTATGTATGTATGTACTCTGCACAGTACTACTTCTCTTGTCCTGTATGTCGGGTGTAATTCTCGGTATCTGTTCTTATTCTGTATGTATGGACTCTGCACAGTACCACTTCTCTTGTCCTGTATGTCGGGTGTAATTCTCGGTATCTTTTCTTATTCTGTATGTATGGACTCTGCACAGTACTACTTCTCTTGTCCTGTATGTCGGGTGTAATTCTCGGTATCTGTTCTTATTCTGTATGTATGGACTCTGCACAGTACTACTTCTCTTGTCCTGTATGTCGGGTGTAATTCTCGGTATCTCTTCTTATTCTGTATGTATGGACTCTGCACAGTACTACTTCTCTTGTCCTGTATGTCGGGTGTAATTCTCGGTATCTGTTCTTATTCTGTATGTATGGACTCTGCACAGTACCACTTCTCTTGTCCTGTATGTCGGGTGTAATTCTCGGTATCTCTTCTTATTCTGTATGTATGGACTCTGCACAGTACCACTTCTCTTGTCCTGTATGTCGGGTGTAATTCTTGGTATCTGTTCTGTATGTATGGACTCTGCACATTACTACTTCTCTTGTCCTGTATGCCGGGTGTTATTCTCGGTATCTGTATGTATTCTGTATGTCTGACTATGTACAGTACTACTTCTCTTGTCCTGTATGTCGGGTGTAATTCTCGGTATCTGTATGTATACTCTGTATGTATGGACTCTGCACAGTACTACTTCTCTTGTCCTGTATGTCGGGTGTAATTCTCGGTATCTGTTCTTATTCTGTATGTATGGACTCTGCACAGTACCACTTCTCTTGTCCTGTATGTCGGGTGTAATTCTCTCTGCACAGTACTACTTCTCTTGTTCTGTATTCTGTATGTATGGACTCTGCACAGTACCACTTCTCTTGTCCTGTATGTCGGGTGTAATTCTCGGTATCTGTTCTTACTCTGTATGTATGGACTCTGCACAGTACCACTTCTCTTGTCCTGTATGTCGGGTGTAATTCTCGGTATCTGTTCTTATTCTGTATGTATGGACTCTGCACAGTACCACTTCTCTTGTCCTGTATGTCGGGTGTAATTCTCGGTATCTGCTCTTATTCTGTATGTATGGACTCTGCACAGTACCACTTCTCTTGTCCTGTATGTCGGGTGTAATTATCGGTATCTGTTCTTATTGTGTATGTATGGACTCTGCACAGTACAACTTCTCTTGTCCTGTATGTATGGTGTAATTCTCGGTATCTGTTCTTATTCTGGGTGTAATTCTCTGTATCAGTACTTATTCTCTTGTCCTGTATGTCGGGTGTAATTCTCGGTATCTGTATGCTTATTCTGTATGTATGGACTCTGCACAGTACCACTTCTCTTGTCCTGTATGTTGGGTGTAATTCTCGGTATCTGTCTTTATTCTGTATGTATGGACTCTGCACAGTACCACTTCTCTTGTCCTGTATCCCGGTGTAATTCTCGGTATCTGTTTTTATTCTGTATGTATGGACTCTGCACAGTACCACTTCTCTTGTCCTGTATGTCGGGTGTAATTCTCGGTATCTGTTCTTATTCTGTATGTATGGACTCTGCACAGTACTACTTCTCTTGTCCTGTATGATCGGTTGTAATTCTCGGTATCTGTTCTATATCTGTATGTATGGACTCTGCACAGTGCTACTTCTCTTGTCCTGTATGCCGGGTGTAATTCTCGGTATCTGTTCTTATTCGGTATGGATGACTTGACAGGTATACTTCTCTGCACAGTAATATCGGGATCTGTTCTTAGTCTGTTATGTATGGTCTCAGCACAGTACTACTTCTCTTGTCTGGTATGTCGGGTGTATTCCCTGTTTATTCTGTATGAATGGACTCTGCCACAGTACCACTCTCTTGTCCTTATGTCGGGTGTAATTCTCGTATCTGTTCTGTATTGTATGGACTTGTGTACATTCTCTGTCCTGTATGTCGAGTGTAATTCTCGGGATCTGTTCTTATTCTGTATGTATGGTCACTTGCCACAGTACTACTTCTCTTGTCCTGTATGTCGGTGTACTTCTCGGTCTGTTCTTATCTGTACTGTATGGTCTCTGCACAGTACATTCTCTTGTCTGTTTGTTGGGGAAATTTCGTATCTGTTCTTATTCTGTATGACTTCTCTTGTCTGTATGTCGGGTGTAATTCTCGGTATCTGTTTTATTCTGTATGTTAGTATTCTGTTCTTATTCTGTAATTGTATGGACTCTGTATCTGTTAATTCTTCGGTATCTGTTCTTATTTATTCTGTATTGTATGTCTGACTCTGCACAGTACTTACTGTATGTGGGTGTATTCTCCTTGTGGTACCTGCACAGTATGTCGGGTCCTGTTGTCGGTTAATTGGACCTCGGTATCCTCGGGGTAATCTCCAGTATCTCTTCTTATTCTGTATGTATTGACTCTGACAGTACTACTTCTCTTGTCCTGTAATGTGGGTGTAATTCTTCTGTAGTATTATTCTGTGTATGTCGGGTGTTATGGACTCTGCACACTGTAGTAATTCCACTTCTCTTGTACCTGTAGGCTGGGTGTATTCTCGGTATCTGTTCTTATTTCTGTTGTATCCTGTAATTCCCGGTATCTGTTTCTTATTCTGTCATGAATGGACTTCTGCAACAGTAACCACTTCTCTTGGTGTAATTCGCGGTATCTGGTCTGTATGTATGGGATTCTCTTGTATGTATGTCGAGTGTCATTCTCGGTATCTGGTATCTGTCTGGGTGTAATTTCCTTATTCTGTATGTATGGACTCTGTATGTATGGACTCTGCACAGTACCACTTCTCTTGTCCTGTATGTGTGTAATTTCGGTATCTCTCTTATCACATTCTCTGTACTGCACAGTACCACTTCTCTTGTCTGTAATTTCTCTTGTCCTGTATCTCTTGTCGGGTGTAATTCTCGGTATTCTCGGTATCTGTTTTTATTCTGTTCTTGTCCTGTATGTTGGGTGTAATTCGCGGTATCGTTTCATTCTGTATGTCTGGACTTGCAGACACCACTGTATGTGGGTGTAATTTCTCGGTATCTCTCTTATTCGTATGTATGGATCTCTGTCAGGTATGGTCGGTGTAATTCTGTATGACTCTGCACAGACTTCGCTTGTCCTGTATGTCGGGTGTCTGTATCTGTATGTATGGATCTGCACTTATTCTGTATGTATGGACTCTGCTCAGTACTTCTCTTGTCCTGTATATCGGGTGTAATTCTCTGTATCTGTTCTTATTCTGTATGTATGGACTCTGCACAGTACTACTTCTCTTGTCCTGTATGTCGGGTGTAATTCTCGGTATCTGTTCTTATTCTGTATGTATGGACTCTGCACAGTACCTCTTATCTTGTCCTGTATGTCGGTGTAATTCTCGGTATCTGTTCTTATTCTGTCTGTATGGACTCTGCACAGTACCACTTCCCTTGTCCTGTATCCCGGGTGTAATTCTCGGTATCTGTATGTATGGACTCTGCACCGTAGTGATGGAGATGACGGTAGCGGTGTGCCTCCTGGTCCTGTAGCAGACGCTGGCGGTCGGCGGAGTGTTGTGAGAAGTAGTTGCTGCCGTTCGGCGCTCTTATTTCATCGGGCGTGTTAATAATGAATGTCTCTGAAGGCTGCGGAGGAAGATCGATCGGTTCATTATTATGGCCGCTCAGCATTAAATGTGATCGCAGGTCACCGGCAGCCGCGTGCGCGCCGCACTTCCTCGCTCGCCGCACGGAGTCATTTATTTACCGGAGACCGCGCTCAGCTCCGCGCGCTTATTGATTGTTGACTATTTTTATTTTTACCCTTTAAATCTGCCCCGAGGTCTCGGCGAGGATTTGTTTTCTCCGTGACGGGCGAGGAGAGGAAGCGAGGGGGAGGGGGAGCGCCTGTTACCCTGAAGGGAATCTACGAGCGGCGTGAAGTTTATTATTTTAGATTTAGGCGGTGATATGATCCAATCAGATACTAGGATTCATTTTTTGTTTTTGTCTCTGTCTACATTGTAACTTTATAAATAAATGGGGGCAGCCGGATTGTGTTCATTCCATACGCGGGTGCTGCTTCCTGATTATTGGCGACTGTGGTCTACTGTTCCCCTCTGCCAATCACATGGCTGCTTTACATTTTCAGTTTTCTATTGGTGCTGAATGATCACATGGCCCCGTCATGAATTGCATTGGCATAGTCAGATCATAGTTTCAGGTTTTTACTACAATAGTGATCACATGACCCCCCCCCCCACCTATCATACTGCTGTTTCCTCTCCCAGTGATCACATGCACTATCAGTTCACACTACATTGGTGCTGCCCGATCACATGACCATGTCCTGGTTGTCAGCTTTTAGTCCATTGACTTTGAGGAGTCACATGACCGCAGCATGCTGCCAGCATCCGATGCATCGGCGCAGCTTCCAGTTTTCACTACCTCAGCCATGAGTGATCACATGACCTCCCGACAGCTGCCTGCGATCAATTCATTATGATGTCATCACATTGCTAGTTTTCTCTGCTTTGGCTCCAAGTGATCACATGACCTCCCGACAGCTGCCTGCGATCAGTTCATTATGATGTCATCTCATTGCTAGTTTTCTCTGCATTGGCTCCAAGTGATCCCATGACCTCCCGACCGCGGCCTGCGATCAGTTCATTATGATGTCATCTCATTGCTAGTTTTCTCTGCATTGGCTCCAAGTGATCCCATGACCTCCCGACCGCGGCCTGCGATCAGTTCATTATGATGTCATCTCATTGCCAGTTTTCTCTGCATTGGCTCCAAGTGATCCCATGACCTCCCGACCGCGGCCTGCGATCAGTTCATTATGATGTCATCGCATTGCCAGTTTTCTCTGCATTGGCTCCAAGTGATCCCATGACCTCCCGACCGCGGCCTGCGATCAGTTCATTATGATGTCATCGCATTGCCAGTTTTCTCTGCATTGGCTCCAAGTGATCCCATGACCTCCCGACCGCGGCCTGCGATCAGTTCATTATGATGTCATCGCATTGCCAGTTTTCTCTGCATTGGCTCCAAGTGATCCCATGACCTCCCGACCGCGGCCTGCGATCAGTTCATTATGATGTCATCTCATTGCTAGTTTTCTCTGCATTGGCTCCAAGTGATCCCATGACCTCCCGACCGCGGCCTGCGATCAGTTCATTATGATGTCATCTCATTGCTAGTTTTCTCTGCATTGGCTCCAAGTGATCCCATGACCTCAAACACTTGCGGCTTTGCCTGCATAGTTACATAGTTGGTGAGGTTAAAAA
Source organism: Lithobates sylvaticus (assembly GCA_028564925.1). Classification (NCBI taxonomy): domain Eukaryota; kingdom Metazoa; phylum Chordata; class Amphibia; order Anura; family Ranidae; genus Lithobates; species Lithobates sylvaticus. The sequence continues at coordinate 5,169,417 of CM053037.1, forward strand.
AACTAAACAAAGTCCACCCCCCTTCCCCCCCCACCAGGTCCGCACTTACCACCATCCAGGTCGCCGGGGGGCTTCCGCAGCTTCTCCTCCTGGTCAATACAGACCCGCTGATTGGCCGGGAGGAGAAGCTGGAAGACCATAGCGAATATTGATTCCCTAATGTCACAAGTGGGTGGGCTCACTGAGCCCCCAACCTGCCAATTAGAGCCTCAGGCTCTAATCATGTGCTTCAAAAAATAAAAAGCTTGTAGAAATCTATGCGTCCGGTGCCTCGCATGGAGATGGAGGGGGGGGGGGGGCGCTCCCCTTCACATGACCTCATCACAATGCCAGTTCATTCTGCATTGGCTCGGTGATCACGTGGCTTTTTTTTTGAGCTTCCAGTCTTCACGGTTAGTGATGATCACATGACCTTGTCATACTGCCTGCTTTAAGAACATTCTCTGAGCTCCCTATATTGCCAGTTCCCTCCCAATTGGATTGACGGTGCGCCATTTCGCCTTGGTTCACCAGGGCGCAAGAGTGCCGCTATGCTCAGCAGTCATTTGGCGACCATGGCGCACGTGCATTCGCAGAAGCGCCGCTGGACCTGGCAGATTTTGATGGCCATGGCGCACGGGCATTTGTAGAAGCGTTGTTGGACTTAGCAGTTTTTGATGGCCATGGCGCACGGGCATTCGCAGAAGCGCCGCTGGACTTGGCAGTTTTTGATGGCCATGGCACACGGGCATTTGTAGAAGCGCTGTTGGACTTAGCAGTTTTTGATGGCCATGGCGCACGTGCATTCGCAGAAGCGCCGCTGGACTTGGCAGTTTTTGATGGCCATGGCACACGGGCATTTGTAGAAGCGCTGTTGGACTTGGCAGTTTTTGATGGCCATAGCGCACGGGCATTTGTAGAAGCGCCGCTGGACTTGGCAGTTTTTGATGGCCATGGCACACGGGCATTTGTAGAAGCGCTGTTGGACTTAGCAGTTTTTGATGGCCATGGCGCACGCGGCTTCGCCGCACATGCGCAGTAGCATTTTAGCTGGATTTGCGTCATACGCGAATACAGCCACGCCCTTTCGCCGGGACCACGTCTGCGCGCACAGTACGTTGTGGCGCACACCCAGCTTATTTAAACTGTATAGGCCAAGTATGCAGTGCTTCCAGAAGACAGCTGTGGGACACAGAGCAGGCTCTGAACAGACACTTGCAGCGGTTCATTTTTTCCTTACCCGGGTCACGTGAGTCACCAAGTGTTGCTTGGCGGCTTTATTGTGTCTGAGCCACCTGCGTGTCATGGGACCTCATCGTGCTACCAACTCCCTTTGCATTGGCTCAGGGTGATCACATGGCTTTTTTGCACTTTTAGTCTTCACTATATTGGTTCTTAGTGATCACATGGCCTTGTCATGCTGTCAGCTTTAGGTATATATTCTTTTGAGCTCTTTATACTGTTAGTTTTCTCCCAAGTTGGCCCAATGTTCTTCACCCTTCCAGTTTTCACTACAGTAGCGCAAGGTGATCACGTGACTTAAAATCCTACCAGGTTTCAGTGCGTTGTCATGAGGCCATCATGCTAACAGTTTCCTCTGCATTGGCTCAGAGAGATCACATGGCCTTCTTGTGCTCCCAGTCTTCACTACATTAGCGCCTAGTGATCACATGACCTCCTACTGTCACCTTTACAACTATTCTTAGAGTGAGCTCCTCATACTGTTGGCTTCCTCCAAGCTGGCTGAATGTAGTCACATGACTTCTTAGCGCAGTTCCTCTGCATTGGCTCAGAGAGATCACATGGCATTCTTGTGCTTCCAGTCTTCACTACCTACCTAGTGATCACATGACCAAGTCGTACTGCCAGCTTCAAGAACATTCTTTCCGAGTGAGCTCCTCGTAGTGTCCGTTTCCTCTAAATTGGCTCTATGTAATCACATGACTAATTCACACTTCCAGTTGTCACTATTCTAGCTCTAAGTGATCACTTGACTTCACCACCATACCGGGTTTCAGTGCACTGACTGAGTGATTTCTAGACGTATGCACTCCCGAAAAATTTGTTAGTTTTTTTTTTTGTTGGGTCATTAGTTATAATCGCAAATCCAAAATTTGCTAATTTGTAAATTGGAAAATTTTGTAAATTGGAAAATTTGAAAATCTGAAAATTTGAAAGAATAACTTTAAACCGCTTCCCGACCGCCTCACGCTGATATATGTCGGCAGAATGGCATGGCTAGGCCAGCCGTGGGTCACGACCCGGTCGGGAGCTCTGTCACTGTCACTGATTGGCTGTTCCCTGTCATCGGGAAAGCCGATCAATGACGTCAGACGTACAGCCCCGCCCCCTAATGTAAAAAAAATACACACGTCACAGACCATAACCCCTCCCCGTCCCCTAGTGGTTAACTCTTTCACTGCCAGTGTCATTTTACAGGAATCAATGCATTTAAATAGCATATGATTGCTGTATAAATGACAATGGTCCCAAAAATGTCCGATGTGTCCGCCATAATGTCGCAGTCACAATAAAAATCGCTGATCGCCGCCATTACTAGTAAAAAAAAAAATATTAATAAAAATGCTAGAAACTATCCCCTATTTTGTAAACGCTATAACTTTTGCGCAAACCAATCAATAATCGCCAATTGCGATTTTTTTTTTTTTTTACCAAAAATATGTAGCAGAATACGTATCGGCCTAAACTGAGGAAAAAAAACGTTTTTTTTATATATTTTTTGGGGATATTTATTATAGCAAAACGTAAAAAATATTGCAATTTTTTCAAAATTGTCGCTCTATTTTTGTTTATAGCGCAAAAAATAAAAACCGCAGGGGCGATCAAATACCACCAAAAGAAAGCTCTATTTGTGGGAAAAAAAGGACGCCAATTTTGTTTGGGAGCCACGTCGCACGACCGCGCAATTGTCAGTTAAAGCGACGCAGTGCCGAATCGCGAAAAGGGGCCTGGTCCTATGGCTGCCAATTGGTCCGGGGCTGAAGTGGTTAAATTATAGGTATTGGAATTTCCTTTTTAAATTTGTCTGTTGGTGAACGTAACAAATACTAATTTATTCGAAGTTCGGTATTATCTGAAATAACGAATGCCGCATCTAAACAAATGGAACACAACAAATTAATAATAATAAAAAGTTTTTATTGTTGTTTATCATTAATTCGTTATGTTCCATTCGTTTACATATGGCATTTGTTATTTTAGGTAATTCGTAACTTTGGATGAATTTTGTATTTGTTACGTTCACTAACAGCTAAATTTAAAAGGAAATTCCAATTCCTATAATTTAATACAGGGGGGTCCCCGACTTACGAACGCCCGACCTACGAACAACCCCTACTTACGAACGGGGCGCTGCGGGAACCCTCCGCCATTTTTCGCCGTTTTTCGCCGCCTTCCGGCCGTTCTGCGCATGTGCGGCCATACGGAGCCTCGGAAAATGCCGGAAATGTCCGTAATTTGCCGCGCATGCGCAGAACGGCATTAGACGGAACGTCGGAAATGTCTGTATTTGTTGCTCTGCACATGCGCGGCCGACTTACGAACATTTTCGACTTCCGTACAGGCGGGCAGTCCCTAACGAGTTCGTAACTCGGGGACCCCCTGTAGTTAAGTTATTAGTTGGTTATTTCAGATTTTCGAATTTTCGAATTTCTGAATTTCCGAATTTATGAAAATTCAAATTATTTTATTATTATTATTTATTATTTATTATAATTCAATTATTATTTATTTATTTATTCGGATTTTCGTTAAATTCGGATACATCCGAATTAATGAATTTGAAATTCGTTAAACTCGTTGAACGAATTTGGAACGAAGCGAATGGCATGAGGTCACCATGCTGCCAGGTTCCTCTGCATTGGCTCGGAGTGATCACATGACCTCCAAACACTTGCTGCTTTCACTAGCGATCACATGACACTTTTCACTACGTCTGTTTTCAGTGATTATCCGCTTGAACTGATAATGTTAAAGGTATAAAAAAAATTCTTGGCGGTTGAGGCCCCTCCCCCCCCCCCCCCCGGCATCTCAGTACATGAGCCGCGCTCGTGGTTAACGAACTGCTAAAATAAAAAGGTAAAAACCTGGAAATATTTTGATAGATTTTCCCTCTCCTGTTGAAGTAGCAGCGAGCGGCGGCGGCGGCGAGGTGTTCAATAATTAAAGGCAGTCATTTAACATGTGCCTGTTGACATTTCTGCCAGGCCGGAGAATCTTCCTGTAAATAAATGATGGGAACATGGAGGGAGCGTGACGCGGGGCGCTTGTATTGATGTTCAGTTTTTACAGTCGGGTTAAAGTGATAATGAGCACTTATGCCTGACAAGAGCGAGAAGATTTACGAATCGCTATGAGATAAATGGCGCTGATGAAGGAAGTTGGATCCCCGTGCCGGGAAACGTGCAGAGAGCGTTCACAACCTCGCCAGCACAACTTTCGATAATGTCGCATGTTCCTGAGAACCCCGCCACTCCGGGCCCTTTGGTTCCCAGCTCCGCCCACCCCCTGAGCAGCTCTATTTCGAACCACTTTTAGGCTGCATTGTAAAAGAAAAAAGATGGCGGCAGCTGGATACAATTCTCCAGCATAGCGTTGGGTGAATGTTCTATTCACCCGACGCTACGCTGGAGAACTGTATCCAGCTGCCGCCATTTTTTATGCAGCCTAAATTGAGACTCCAGCGGTTAGAAAAATAGGGTGGGCGGAGCTGGGAACCCACCTGCTGGAGTGGTGGGGTTCTCAGGAGTTACAAGAAACCAGCTGGGGGTTCATCCGGACACCGTCCATCAATAACAAGTCTTTTATACTTGGCGTTAAATGATGAACTTTGAGGCATCTGCTCAGAATCTGAAACGGTACACGAGTGTTGGTATGAGGAAAATTTGTATACATTTTTTTATATTTTTTTCCCAAACATTTGGTTTCTAGACATATACACAACAAAAAAAATCGTTTATTTTCGTTTCGTTTTTTTCGTTTCCGAAAAAAAATCGTTTTTTTTGTTTCGTTTTTTTCGCTTCCGTTGATTCGTAACGATTCGTACATTCGTAAGTCGTCGGTGTTGGTATTCGTAACGATTCGTACATTCGTAAGAGTTATTTTTTCGTTGATTCGTTTTTTCGTTAGTTTAATTTTCGGACGCATTCGTATTTATTCGTACATTAGTAACATTTGTAGATTCGTAATCGGAGCATAATTCATAATTTTATGTAATGTGTATGCTATTATTACATTTTAATAATTTACGAATCGAAAAAAAAGTTACGAATGTACGATTTTTTTTTGTTCAATAGAGACACGGAAAATTACAAATCGAAAAAAAAAAAAAAAAGTTACGAATCGAAAAAAAAAAAAAGTTACGAATCGAAAAAAAAAAGTTACGAATCGAAAAAAAAGTTACGAATGTACGAATTTTTTTGTTCAATAGAGACACGGAAAATTACAAATCGAAAAAAAAAAAAAAGTTACGAATCGAAAAAAAAAATTATTACGAATCGAATTTTTTTTTACGAATGTACGAATTTTTTTGTTCAATAGAGACACGGAGAATTACGAATCGAAAAAAAAGTTACGAATCGAAAAAAAAAAGTTACGAATCGAAAAAAATGTTACGAATTTACGAATTTTTTTTTTCAATAGAGACACGGAGAATTACAAATCGAAAGAAAAAAAAATTTACGAATCTAAAAAAAAGTTACGAATGTACAAATTTTTTTGTTCAATAGAGACACGGAGAATTACAAATCGAAAAAAAAAAATAAAAGTTACGAATCGAATAAAAAAAAAGTTACGAATCGAAAAAAAAGTTACGAATGTACGAATTTTTTTGTTCAATAGAGACACGGAAAATTACAAATCGAAAAAAAATTAAAAAAAAGTTACGAATCGAAAAAAAAAAATTTTACGAATCGAAAAAAAAAGTTACGAATGTACAATTTTTTTTGTTCAATAGAGACACGGAGAATTACAAATCGAAAAAAAAAAAAAAAAAGTTACGAATCGAAAAAAAAGTTACGAATGTACGAATTTTTTTGTTCAATATAGACACGGAAAATTACAAATCGGAAAAAAAAAAAAAAAAGTTATGAATGTACGAATTTTTTTGTTCAATAGAGACACGGAAAATTACAAATCGAAAAAAAAATAAAAAAGGTACGAATCGAAAAAAAAAAGTTACGAATCGGAAAAAAAAAAGTTACGAATCGAAAAAAAAGTTATGAATGTACGAATTTTTTTGTTTAATAGAGACACGGAAAATTGCAAATCGAAAAAAAAAAAGTTACGAATCGAAAAAAAAAAAAGTTACGAATCGAAAAAAAAGTTACGAATGTACGAATTTTTTTGTTCAATAGAGACACGGAAAATTACAAATCGAAAAAAAAAATAAAAAAGGTACGAATCGAAAAAAAAAAAGTTACGAATTGGAAAAAAAAAAGTTACGAATCGAAAAAAAAGTTATGAATGTACGAATTTTTTTGTTTAATAGAGACACGGAAAATTGCAAATCGAAAAAAAAAAAGTTACGAATCGAAAAAAAAGTTACGAATGTACGAATTTTTTTGTTCAATAGAGACACGGAAAATTACAAATCGAAAAAAAAAAAAAAAAAAAGTTACGAATGTACGAATTTTTTGGTTCAATAGAGACGCGGAAAATTACAAATCGAAAAAAAAAAAAAAGTTACGAATCGAAAAAAAAGTTACGAATGTACGAATTTTTTTGTTCAATCCATTCGAAGCACGTTTAGCAGCGCCATTGTAAGGGACACACGGAAAATTACCAATTGAACAAAAAAAAAGTTACGAATGTACGAATTTTTTCGTTCGTTTTTCGGATTTTCTTCATTAGTACATTCGTTGTTTCTAATTAGTTTTTTTCGGATTTTCGTTTTTTTTCGGATTCGTTCGATTCAAATGATTCGTTAATCGGATTCGTACGATTCAAACGATTCGTTACGATTCGTTATTTGGATTCGTACGATTCGAATGATTCGTTCATTCGTACGAAAACGAACGGACGAAAATAACGAAAAAAAAACTAAACGAATTGCACATGTCTATTGGTTTCTGCTTTGTGTGAGATCTTCACTTGTGTAATGTACGTTTTTACTATTGAGCTTTGTTGGCTATTTACAACAATGTAGCAAAGCGCTGGCCTGGAAAATGTTAAAAGGAGCCCAACACTCCACCTGCTGGCTCATCTCTGAAAATGCATCTCTGCTGTGCATGTATGTCGTCAGGCGTCTACTTTTACATGGTCTCTGTGGACCACAAATATTTTCTGTGCGCCCCAACCTCATAACGGAGTTCAGTATCGCGTTTGCCGCATTCCTTTTTTATTTTGGAGAGTCAGTCTTGGGTAAAACATCTAATAATTTCCTTTAACTCGTATCCATCAGAGCGGTTGATCTCCTCCGGGTTCTCATTGTCGGCAGGATAATAGACGCACGCAGGATATCTGAGAATTGGCGTACGGTGTAATTAAAGATTTGGGTTGAGTTCTGTCAGGTGTAATGGATTGTGGGGGAGGGGGGGTCAGCGGCTTTTGTTGCGGTGCAGCTGTCCCGGTGTGCAGGTTGTCCGTCAGTCCGCCATCGGTGATACCCTGTAATTACTCCTCTGAAGGTGTAAAAGGTTTTGGCATCGGCGTTGGGTTGTGCAGGTGTTATTCGGGGTCCGGGGGGGGAAACATTCAATTACCTCTACCTGAGTGTACAGAATGGATTAATGCTTGGACTCCGGGGCGAGAACGCCAAACACTCTTCTTTTTCCTGACATCGTTTCTCAGAGAACTGCGGGGGCGACAACTACCCCGGGAAAGCCTTCACTCTGCTGCGTGTCATTCGTGGCTGCAGAACACACAGTGTGCAATTTACTTACTGACTGCATTATGTAATAGAAGTCCCTGCGAGATTCCCAATAGATTTACACGTTTCTGCAGATTCTGTGTTGTCACATGGTATCACATCGCGCTGATTTTGTGTCTAGTTGTATCGTGTCGCACTGATTTTGTATCAGGTCTCACTGATTTTGTATCTAGTTGTATCGTGTCGCACTGATTTTGTATCATGTCGCACTGATTTTGTATCTACAGTAGTTGTATCGCATCACACTGATTTTGTGTCTAGTTGTATCGTGTCGCACTGATTTTGTGTCTAGTTGTATCGTGTCGCACTAATTTTGTATCTAGTTGTATCGTTTCTTACTGATTTTGTATCTAGTTGTATCGTGTCGCACTGATTTTGTATCTAGTTGTATTGTGTCACACTGATTTTGTGTCTAGTTCTATCATGTCGCACTGATTTTGTAGCTAGTTGTATCGTGTCGCACTGATTTTGTAGCTAGTTGTATTGTGTCGCACTGATTTTGTAGCTAGTTGTATCGTGTCGCACTGATTTTGTATCTAGTTGTATCGTGTCGCTCTGATTTTGTATCTAGTTGTATCGTGTCACACTGATTTTGTATCTTGTTGTATCGTGTCGCACTGATTTTGTATCTAGTTGTATCGTGTCGCACTGATTTTGTATCTAGTTGTATTGTGTCACACTGATTTTGTGTCTAGTTCTATCATGTCGCACTGATTTTGTAGCTAGTTGTATCGTGTCGCACTGATTTTGTAGCTAGTTGTATCGTGTCGCACTGATTTTCTAGCTAGTTGTATCGTGTCGCACTGATTTTGTATCTAGTTGTATCGTGTCGCACTGATTTTGTATCTAGTTGTATCGTGTCGCACTGATTTTGTATCTAGTTGTATCGTGTCGCACTAATTTTGTATCTAGTTGTATCGTTTCTTACTGATTTTGTATCTAGTTGTATCGTGTCGCACTGATTTTGTATCTAGTTGTATTGTGTCACACTGATTTTGTGTCTAGTTCTATCATGTCGCACTGATTTTGTAGCTAGTTGTATCGTGTCGCACTGATTTTGTAGCTAGTTGTATTGTGTCGCACTGATTTTGTAGCTAGTTGTATCGTGTCGCACTGATTTTGTATCTAGTTGTATCGTGTCCCACTGATTTTGTGTCTAGTTCTATCATGTCGCACTGATTTTGTAGCTAGTTGTATCGTGTCGCACTGATTTTGTAGCTAGTTGTATTGTGTCGCACTGATTTTGTAGCTAGTTGTATCGTGTCGCACTGATTTTGTATCTAGTTGTATCGTGTCACACTGATTTTGTATCTTGTTGTATCGTGTCGCACTGATTTTGTATCTAGTTGTATCGTGTCGCACTGATTTTGTATCTAGTTGTATCGTGTCACTCTGATTTTGTGTCTAGTTTTATCGTGTCGCACTGATTTTGTGTCGCACTGATTTTGTATCTAGTTGTATTGTGTCGCACTGATTTTGTATCTAGTTGTATTGTGTCGCACTGATTTTGTATCTAGTTGTATCGTGTCGCACTGATTTTGTATCTAGTTGTATCGTGTCGCACTGATTTTGTATCTAGTTGTATTGCGTCGCACTGATTTTGTATCTAGTATCTTGTTGCTCTGATTTTGTATCTAGTTGTATTGTGTCCCACTGATTTTGTGTCTAGTTGTATCATGTTGCACTGATTTTGTGTCTAGTTGTATCGTGTCCCACTGATTTTGTGTCTAGTTGTATCGTGTCGCACCGATTTTGTGTCTAGTTGTATCGTGTCACACCGATTTTGTGTCTAGTTGTATCGTGTCGCACTGATTTTGTGTCTAGTTGTATCGTGTTGCACTGATTTTGTATCTAGTTGTATCGTGTCGCTCTGATTTTGTGTCTAGTTGTATCGTGTCACACTTGTTTTGTATCTAGTTGTATCGTGTCGCACTGATTTTGTGTCTAGTTGTATCGTGTCGCACTGATTTTGTGTCTAGTTGTATCGTGTCCCACCGATTTTGTGTCTAGTTGTATCGTGTCCCACTGATTTTGTGTCTAGTTGTATCGTGTCGCACTGATTTTGTAGCTAGTTGTATTGTGTCGCACTGATTTTGTAGCTAGTTGTATCGTGTCGCACTGATTTTGTATCTAGTTGTATCGTGTCACACTGATTTTGTATCTTGTTGTATCGTGTCGCACTGATTTTGTATCTAGTTGTATCGTGTCGCACTGATTTTGTATCTAGTTGTATCGTGTCACTCTGATTTTGTGTCTAGTTTTATCGTGTCGCACTGATTTTGTGTCGCACTGATTTTGTATCTAGTTGTATTGTGTCGCACTGATTTTGTATCTAGTTGTATTGTGTCGCACTGATTTTGTATCTAGTTGTATCGTGTCGCACTGATTTTGTATCTAGTTGTATCGTGTCGCACTGATTTTGTATCTAGTTGTATTGCGTCGCACTGATTTTGTATCTAGTATCTTGTTGCTCTGATTTTGTATCTAGTTGTATTGTGTCCCACTGATTTTGTGTCTAGTTGTATCATGTTGCACTGATTTTGTGTCTAGTTGTATCGTGTCCCACTGATTTTGTGTCTAGTTGTATCGTGTCGCACCGATTTTGTGTCTAGTTGTATCGTGTCACACCGATTTTGTGTCTAGTTGTATCGTGTCGCACTGATTTTGTGTCTAGTTGTATCGTGTTGCACTGATTTTGTATCTAGTTGTATCGTGTCGCTCTGATTTTGTGTCTAGTTGTATCGTGTCACACTTGTTTTGTATCTAGTTGTATCGTGTCGCACTGATTTTGTGTCTAGTTGTATCGTGTCGCACTGATTTTGTGTCTAGTTGTATCGTGTCCCACCGATTTTGTGTCTAGTTGTATCGTGTCCCACTGATTTTGTGTCTAGTTGTATCGTGTCGCACCGATTTTGTGTCTAGTTGTATTGTGTCCCACTGATTTTGTGTCTAGTTGTATCGTGTCGCACTGATTTTGTATCTAGTTGTATCGTGTCGCGCTGATTTGGTGTCTAGTTGTATCGTGTCGCGCTGATTTTGTGTCTAGTTGTATCGCGTCGCACTGATTTTGTGTCTAGTTGTATCGTGTCGCACTGATTTTGTGTCTAGTTGTATCGTGTCCCACTGATTTTGTGTCTAGTTGTATCGTGTCCCACTGATTTTGTGTCTAGTTGTATCGTGTCCCACTGATTTTGTGTCTAGTTGTATCATGTTGCACTGATTTTGTGTCTAGCTGTATCGTGTCGCACCGATTTTGTGTCTAGTTGTATCATGTCGCACTGATTTTGTGTCTAGTTGTATCATGTTGCACTGATTTTGTGTCTAGTTGTATCGTGTCGCACCGATTTTGTGTCTAGTTGTATCGTGTTGCACTGATTTTGTGTCTAGCTGTATCGTGTCGCACTGATTTGGTATCTACAGTAGTTGTATCAGTAGTTGGATATAATTTATAAATCTTATTTCCTGCTTTTGTTACAGGAGTGACCCCCCCCCCCCCCCCCTCCGAGGACTGGAAGAAGACAACATTAATGACAAGGTAATCTTCTATGTTTTGTACTGAGCGGACTTGTCACTTTAAAGTGGACCTGTCATTGAGTTCCCAAAATATTCCCGAATAGGTCACAATTTACAGCAACAGGGCAATTGTTCAGAAAAGCGCCACCGTATTTTTATAAAGCCGTCCTCGTGCCCCGGGCAGTGACTTTGCCTAGACTGAGATGATATCAGTTTGCTGCAGGCAGGAGGGAAGCATTTTTGCCGCCGCCAACAGTGGGGCGTGATCCCTGCCACCGCCGCCACCAATTGGGCGTGATTCCTGCCACCGCCGCCATTGGTGGGGCGTGATTCCTGCCACCGCCGCCATTGGTGGGGCGTGATTTCTGCCACCGCCGCCATGGGTGGGGCGTGATTTCTGCCACCGCCGCCATGGGTGGGGCGTGATTCCTGCCACCGCCGCCATTGGTGGGGCGTGATTCCTGCCACCGCCGCCATTGGTGGGGCGTGATTTCTGCCACCACCGCCGCCATTGGTGGGGCGTGATTCCTGCCACCGCCGCCATTGGTGGGGCGTGATTCCTGCCACCGCCGCCATTGGTGGGGCGTGATTTCTGCCACCGCCGCCATGGGTGGGGCGTGATTCCTGCCACCGCCGCCATGGGTGGGGCGTGATTCCTACCACCGCCGCCATTGGTGGGGCGTGATTCCTACCACCGCCGCCATTGGTGGGGCGTGATTCCTGCCACCGCCGCCATCGGTGGGGCGTGATCCCTGCCACCGCCGCCACCAATTGGGCGTGATTCCTGCCACCGCCGCCATTGGTGGGGCGTGATTCCTGCCACCGCCGCCATTGGTGGGGCGTGATTCCTACCACCGCCGCCATTGGTGGGGCGTGATTCCTGCCACCGCCGCCACCAATTGGGCGTGATTCCTGCCACCGCCGCCATTGGTGGGGCGTGATTCCTGCCACCGCCGCCACCAATTGGGCGTGATTCCTGCCACCGCCGCCATTGGTGGGGCGTGATTCCTGCCACCGCCGCCACCAATTGGGCGTGATTCCTGCCACCGCCGCCATTGGTGGGGCGTGATTCCTGCCACCGCCGCTATTGGTGGGGCGTGATTCCTGCCACCGCCGCCATTGGTGGGGCGTGATTCCTACCACCGCCGCCATTGGTGGGGCGTGATTCCTGCCACCGCCGCCACCGGTGGGGCGTGATTCCTGCCACCGCCGCCACCAATTGGGCGTGATTCCTGCCACCGCCGCCACCGATTGGGCGTGATTCCTGCCACCGCCGCCATTGGTGGGGCGTGATTCCTGCCACCGCCGCCATTGGTGGGGCGTGATTCCTGCCACCGCCGCCATCGGTGGGGCGTGATCCTGCCACCGCCGCCACCAATTGGGCGTGATTCCTGCCACCGCCGCCATCGGTGGGGCGTGATTCCTGCCACCGCCGCCATCGGTGGGACGTGATTCCTGCCACCGCCGCCATCGGTGGGGCGTGATTCCTGCCACCGCCGCCATCGGTGGGGCGTGATTCCTGCCACGCCGCCATCGGTGGGGCGTGATTCCTGCCACCGCCGCCATCGGTGGGGCGTGATTCCTGCCACCGCCGCCATCGGTGGGGCGTGATTCCTGCCACCGCCGCCATCGGTGGGGCGTGATTCCTGCCACTGCCGCCATCGGTGGGGCGTGATTCCTGCCTCTGCCGCCATCGGTGGGGCGTGATTCCTGCCACCGCCGCCATCGGGGCGTGATTCCTGCCACCGCCGCCATCGGTGGGGCGTGATTCCTGCCTCTGCTGCCATCGGTGGGGCGTGATTCCTGCCTCTGCCGCCATCGGTGGGGCGTGATTCCTGCCTCTGCCGCCATCGGTGGGGCGTGATTCCTGCCTCTGCCGCCATCGGTGGGGCGTGATTCCTGCCTCTGCCGCCATCGGTGGGGCGTGATTCCTGCCTCTGCCGCCATCGGTGGGGCGTGATTCCTGCCTCTGCCGCCATCGGTGGGGCGTGATTCCTGCCACCGCCGCCATCGGTGGGGCGTGATTCCTGCCACCGCCGCCATCGGTGGGGCGCGATTCCTGCCACCGCCGCCATCGGTGGGGCGTGATTCCTGCCACCGCCGCCATCGGTGGGGCGTGATTTTTGCCACTGCCACCATCGGCGGGGCAAGATTCCTGCCATCGGTGGGGCGTGATTCCTGCCACCGCCGCCATCGGTCGTGCGTGATTCCTGCCACCGCCACCATCGGTCGTGCGTGATTCCTGCCACCGCCGCCATCGGTGGGGCGTGATTCCTGCCACCGCCGCCATCGGCACCTGTGAGGTGCTCTCTGGATTCTGGCTGCAGTGGATAAGAGATTTCAGATGAGGTAAATCAAATGAACACCATGGATATCCCTGACGTTTGAAGCGTAGCGAAGGGTGGAATAACCCTTTAATGTTCATGATTGGGAACTGTAGGTGATTTGAGAGCGGCGGTGGAATCCCCCTTTTAAGCCGTCATGTGATTAATCCTAATGGCTGCGATTTCTTGTGATTGAAGCGTGAATGGTGACGTTCCAGATCTCCGATTGCAGCCGATATACTGGGATCTGATTGGATACGATTATCACCTTCTCCTCGTCTTTATGGAGAAATAAATTCCTCAACATGTTTATGGTGCCCGCCGGTGTGCCACCGGGGCAGGACGCTCGTATTGTGGGCGGAGGAATCCTGGCGTCCCCGAGATCGATTCTCCTGAATCCAATCCTAGACCTCCGACCATCGACACAGGTTCCTGGAACAGGTCAGGTTTTCAGGCCATCCTTCACTGTGGACAAGCCCCGCCCTTTTTTGTGTAGCAGCAGAAACACCTCGGTGATGATGATGATTGTCACCCACCAATGCTGGAGAATGCGGAGTCGTCCCCCCCCCCCCCCGATATCTGTCTGTCCTCCACCTGGACTCCCCCGTGTTGTGCTCTCACATGTGCAGTACAGGACTCCTCCTGCTGAGATCACGGCATCTCCGGATTTATCGACCGTCATTGATGTCTGTCCAACATTCCAGATTACATGGGAGTCTCTCCTGCCGGGCAGATGTCCCACACATGGGGGGGGGGGCGAGCATTCACAATCCGCAACTGTTCACTGAGTCAGTCTTCTCAGTACAGTATATGTCAGATATATAAATGTATAATAATAGTGTGTGACTGTGGGGGAGGGGACATTAGAGTGTAAGCTCCTCTGGTGCAGAGACTGATGTGACTGGATCAGTGTTCTCTGTACAGAGCTGCGGTATATGTCAGAGCTATATAAATGTATAATAGACTGTGAGCTCCTCTAGTACTGTACTGTTATTATACATTTATATAGCTCTGACATATACTGCAGCGCTGTACAGAGAACACTGAGCCAATCACATCGATCTCTGTACCAGAGGAGCTTACACTCTAATGTCCGCCCCCCCCCACACCCCCCCCCCCCCCCCATAGTCACACACTATTATTATTATTATTATACATTTATATAGCTCTGACATATACCGCAGTGCTGTACAGAGAACACCGAGCCAATCACATCAGTCTCTGTACCAGAGGAGCTTACACTCTGTCCTCCTACAGTCACACACTATTATTACTATTAGAGTGTAAGCTCCTCTGGTGCAGAGACTGATGTGATTGGCTCAGTGTTCTCTGTACAGCACTGCAGTATATGTCAGAGCTATATAAATGTATAATTACAGTACTAGAGGAGCTCACAGTCTAATGGGGGCCCCCCCCCCCCCCCCCCCAGAGACTGATGTGATTGGCTCAGTCTTCTCTGTACAGAACTGTGGTATATGTCAGATATATAAAAATATATAATAGTGTGTGACTGGGGGGGAAGTGACATTAGAGTGTAAGCTCCTCTGGTACAGAGACTGATGTGATTGGCTCAGTGATCTCTGTACAGCACTGCGGTATATGTCAGAGCTATATAAATGTGTAGAGATTGAGGGGAATGTTCTCTATACAGTAGTTCAGAATTATTATATAAAAATTAATACAACAAGCTATGAGTTAAGGAATAAATAAAATCAGTCTAAAGACGAACGATTCCATGCAGTAACCCTGTGCACCCCCCGAGTGGAATCTGATTGGTCCCCGCACTGTTCTCGGTGGCCTTCCTGAATAATCTTCTGTGCGATTCCCCTCTGGGTACCACTGACACATTACTCAAGTCTGCCACCTACTGGTGATGACAGGAACTGGATGCAATTCTTTATTTTCTTTGCATTTAATAAAACAATCCTTTGCAGATTATAAGTGTTTTATTTTTTTAGGAAATGTGGTAATAAAACCTGAACGGTGGTCATGTCTGCTGTGCGGTGATGTGGCACGGTGAAGGGTTTTTAGCGGGGGTTGGGGGGGGGGGGGTCGTTTGTACAAATCCCAATCTGCATATTTTTTTTCTGTCCATTTCATTTTCAGATTCTCTCTCTCTCCTCCACCAATGTCTGTAGAGGCCGAAGTATTGATCTGTATTGATCTATTGTGTGTTTTTATATTGCGTCTATCTTTACTGTCAGACTGTCAACATTTACCATTTTTAAAATGGCCCTAAAAGTTTTACGTGGTCTCTGTGACTCGACCCATCCCCCCCCCCCCCCCACACACAATGCCGGGAAACCTTCCACCCACATGGATGGCGATAGAATTTGCGTTCCTCGACCAAAGGGAGCTTATTTATGGACAATGTGATTAGTGCTGAGTACATTATAGTCCTTCTCCATCAATTAGGAGGAATGTTCGTCTTCCCCCCTCCCCCGAGAGGGACGCTGTCAGTGCGCTTATCCCTGTGATGTCTTCTGTCTGAATGTGGGATTTTCTCTTTTCACTCCCTGCCCTGGAACAAGCATGAAAAGACCTCCCCATCCTGCCTGCGCTTGTCCCAGGTCAGCCAATCACAAGGTAGTAGATGTCAGTATAAGCCAATCACAGCGTAGTAAATGTCAGTACAAGCCAATCACAGCGTAGTAAATGTCAGTACAAGCCAATCACAGGGTAGTAAATGTCAGTACAAGCCAATCACAGGGTAGTAAATGTCAGTACATGCCAATCACAGGGTAGTAAATGTCAGTACAAGCCAATCGCAGGGTAGTAAATGTCAGTACAAGCCAATCACAAGGTAATAAATGTCAGTACAAGCCAATCACAAGGTAGTAAATGGATGTACAAGCCAATCACAGGGTAGTAAATGGATGTACAAGCCAATCACAGGGTAGTAAATGGATGTACAAGCCAATCACAGGGTAGTAAATGGATGTACAAGCCAATCACAAGGTAGTAAATGGATGTACAAGCCAATCACAAGGTAGTAAATGGATGTACAAGCCAATCACAAGGTAGTAAATGTCAGTACAAGCCAATCACAAGGTAGTAAATGTCAGTACAAGCCAATCACAAGGTAGTAAATGGATGTACAAGCCAATCACAGGGTAGTAAATGGATGTACAAGCCAATCACAGGGTAGTAAATGGATGTACAAGCCAATCACAAGGTAGTAAATGTCAGTACAAGCCAATCACAAGGTAGTAAATGGATGTACAAGCCAATCACAGGGTAGTAAATGGATGTACAAGCCAATCACAGGGTAGTAAATGGATGTACAAGCCAATCACAAGGTAGTAAATGGATGTACAAGCCAATCACAAGGTAGTAAATGTCAGTACAAGCCAATCACAAGGTAGTAAATGGATGTACAAGCCAATCACAGGGTAGTAAATGGATGTACAAGCCAATCACAAGGCGAGAGGCTGCAGCAAGTTGTGAACACAGCCAAGAAATGCGCAGGCACCAGGATTTACTACAATAAAATGACTCAAGTGTAAAATATGTGATATCCAAAAATAAAAAAAAGTCTTCATATGAGAAAAGAAATTGGTGTGTGTGTATAGTGCTTGGTTGCTGCTATAAACTGACATGCGTTCCCACACCCCAGAAAATGTACAATTCATTGTGGCCATTCATTAAAATTAGAAGAAAAGAGGTTTAAACTCACAAATTTTATATATATAATTGTATCAATAAAAGAGCATGTAATTATAGAAAATGCTAAATCAAACAGCATTATTTAAATAAATAAAAATGTTTACATGTGTTTATTATTATTAATTTACTTTTATTTTTTTAACAGTACATCATAAATATTACATATGCTTTTTTATTGTTACTTTTATTTCTTACAAATTATATATATATACTATATATATATATATATATATAAATGAGCAATGTGACAATAAAAGAGAATATGTAAAACTTATGATGTACTGTAAAAATAAAAGCATGTTTAATAATACAGTAGAAGATGTAACATTAAACAGCATTGTTGTAGGGTGGGGGGGGGGGGGGGGGGGGATATATGTATTTTTAAATTTTTTATATGTATGTGTGTATAATATACTCACATGTAAAACACAGTACTGTATCAGTTAAAGAGCATGTATAATATTATAATAGAAAATGAATCCTGCAAAAAAATGGTATATATGTGTATATAAATAAAAAATTATATATATATATATATATATATATATATATATATATATATAGTGTGTATATACTGACAGGTATATCGGGGCCAATTAGTGCTTTGGATATGTTGTAGTGCTGGTTCCACTGGGTTTGCACACCAAATTTGGGGTTCCTAGCACCAAGTGGCCCCCGAGATACGGGGCCCAAAATCGGTTTGGAAAATGTCAAGCACTTTTCTGCAGCAGAGAATGACATTTTCCGAACAGACTTTTGGGGCCCCCGCATCTCGGGGCCACTTGGTGCTATGGAACCCCATCCCACACAAATGCTCATTATGGGATCCGTAGTAAAAGCACCGGAATTGAGGTGGATACAAGGACACTGCGGCTCTCTCAGCTGCTCCTCCTCCTCGCTTCGGTCTCACAGAATGGCTGAAATAGTTAAATAATACATTTTTGTGCTTTGGGAGGGTCTTATGATATTATCTTCAATAAACGCTCCTAGAAGCGAACGTGTCAAAAACGCAGCTTAACGCGGCTAACTGCGTGTTTTTTTTTTTTAAATGCCGGTTTCAAGCTGTCAAGAAAATCGTTTCGGAAGAGGTTGCCCGCGGCGTCCCGGCTACACGAGGCCTGAAGTGTCATCCAGACAAATGACTTGTCGGTGTTTCCATGTTGTGTTTATATTGTTTATTGATTGACTTTTTTAATAGGAGTTCTGTCATTTTAGAGTCAGTAAATGTTTGATGTTTTGTCAGTAAAATCTGCTGCGGGAGGTTGGTAAACATTGTTACAATGTATCATTTCCGTCCTCATTGAGATACTTTATAGTCTTTTCTGTATCATCACAAGAATTCCCACCATAAGAAGCTCGGAATGAGAAGAAAATGAATAAAATCTAAAGTTGGAGTCGTCCCCCCCCCCCCCCCCCATGGCACACGAGTTGTGCCGGTAATCCACGCTCCGGCTCTCCGTGGCACGCCGCCCGTTGCCCCGGGTGGGCAGATGTCGCGGGTCTGGGAGAGTCAGCGATCGACCTTCGTCCCGGATTTGTGATTCAGCCCTCTGACAGGCGAAGGCTTTGAATGAACTGGCAGAGAGGACTTTAAACCTGCAGCTGCCTCCCCGAGGAATCCCAGCTCATGACATCATTGTTTTCCTGGGAGGGCCCCTGGACGGGAGGGGCCCCTTCTCTCTCTCTCTCTCTCCCTCCCTCTCTCTCTCTGCCTCTCAGTACACCGGAGCTGTGTGCAGAGACATGGGCTCCGGCTCTTTCCCACATCGCACAGCCTGGGCGCTCCGCAACGTTTGGCGCGCCGCGTCCCTCTGACACCTGTCCGCAGAGAGTGCCGCGGAACCTACCATGATCGAGCGTCGCCGGCTGAGCCCCCACGAGAGCGATTGGTACTCTGCGAGTTGGGATCGGATTTTCATGACCGCCAAAGCTCAGCAACGCCGACCACACGTTCCCGTTCGCTGTAGGTAGGTGACTTTGACAGCGCTGCCGAGCGTTTATACAATGCCGCTGTTATCGGTGACCCCCCCGGGACTGCTAGGACTTGTTGTTCCTCTTGTGTGGCTGGTGGTCACTCCGGTGAGCCTAGTTATATATGTGTGACCCCCAGAGACTGCTGGGATATATTTTTTAGTTTGTTAAAAATCTTGCAAACATGCAGCTTGTTATTAAAAACATATTTACATATATACAAAAATAAATACAAATGAACATATATATATAAAGAAACAAAACAAGCTCAACACAGCAGATAACCCAAAAGAAAACGGGACTTGTAGTTCCTCTTGTGTGGCTGGTGGTCCCTCCACTGAGCCTCCTGGTAGCAAAGACTTTAGTCTACTAGCTTTATGATCTGTGACCCCAGAGACTGCTGGGACTTGTAGTTCCTTTTTGTGTGGCTGCTGGTCCCTCCACTGAGCCTCCTGGCAGCAAAGACTTTAGTCTACTAGCTTTATGATGTGTGACCCCAGAGACTGCTGGGACTTGTAGTTCCTCAACTGTTGAATGCTTGGTGGTCACTCCTTGCGAGTTTCATTGTAGAAGAAACCTTAATCTACTGGTTCTTTGACCCCAGAGACTGCTGGGACTTGTAGTTCTTCTTGTATGCCTGGTGGTCACTCCACCGAGCCTCATGGTAGCAAAGACTTGATTCTATTAGCTTAGTGATCTGTGACCCCAGAGACTGCTGGGAATTGCATTTTTGTTTATTAAAAATCTTGCAAACATGCAGCTTGTTATTAAAAACATATTTACATATATACAAAAATAAATACAAATGAACATATATATATATAATATATATATATATATATATATTTATATATATATATATATATATATATAATATATATATATATATATATATATATATAAAGAAACCAAACAAGCTCAACACAGCAGATAACCCAAGAGAAAATGGGTCTTGTAGTTCCTTTTTGTATGTCTGGTGGTCCCTCCACTGAGCCTCCTGGTAGAAAAGATTTTCATGTATTAGCTTTGTGATGTGTGACCCCAGAGACTGCTGGGACTTGTAGTTCCTTTTGTATGCTTGGTGGTCACTCCTGAGCATTTCATTGTAGAAGAAACCTTAAGCTACTAGACCTGTGACCCCAGAGACTGCTGGGACTTGTAGTTCCTCAACTGTTGAATGCCTGGTGGTCACGCCTTGTGCTTTTCATTGTAGAAGAAACCTTTAATCCACTGGTTCTGTGACCCCAGAGACTGCTGGGACTTGTATTTATGTTTATTAAAAATATTGCAAACATACAGCTTGTTATTAAACATATTTACATATATATAAAAATGTATATATATATCTAAATAAAAAAACAAACAAGCTTACCTCAGCAGATAACCAAAAATAAAATGTCTTTTTGCTGGGACTTGTAGTTGCTCTTGTGTGGCTGGTGGTCCCTGCACTGAGCCTCCTGGTAGCAAAGACTTTCATGTACTAGCTTTGTGATCGGTGACCCCAGAGACTGCTGGGACTTGTAGTTCCTTCTTTTGTATACCTGGCGGTCACTCCTGGGTGTTTCATTGTAGAAGAAACCTTAATCTGCTAGATCTGTGACCCCCAGAGACTGCTGGGACTTGTAGTTCCTCAACTGTTGAATGCCTAGTGGTCATTTCTTTTGAGTTTCATTGTAGACGATACACTTAATCTACTGGTTTTGTGACCCCCAGAGACTGCTGAGACTTGTAGTTCCTCTTGTGTGCCTGGTGGTCACTCTGGTGAGCCTCGTGTAGCAAAGACATTAATCTATTAGCATTGTGATCTGTGAATCTTGCAAACATACAGCTTGTTATTAAAAACATCTTTACATATATACAAAAATAAATACAAATTATTATATACATAAATAAAAGCAAGCTTACCTCAGCAGATAACCAAAAGAAAACCTTTTTTTGCTGGGACTTGTAGTTCCTCTTGTGTTGCTGGTGGTCACTTCACTCAGCCTCATGGTAGCAAAGACTTTCATGTACTAGCTTTATGATCTGTGACCCCAGAGACTGCTGGGACTTGTAGTTCCTTCTTTTGTATGCCTGGTGGTCACTCCTGAGCATTTCATTGTAGATGTAACCTTAATCTACTAGACCTGTGACCCCCCCAGAGACTGCTGGGACTTGTAGTTCCTCTTGTATGCCTGGTGGTCACTCTAGTGCGCCTCATGGTAGCAAAGACTTGATTCTATTTAGCTTAGTGATCTGTGACCCCAGAGACTGCTGGGACTTGTAGTACCTCAACAGTCGAATGCCTGGTAGTCACTCCTTGTGCTTTTCATTGTAGAAGAAACCTTAATCTACTGGTTCTGTGACCCCAGAGACTGCTGGCACTTGCAAACATACAGCTTGTTATTAAAAACATCTTTACATGTATACAAAAATAAATACAAATTATTATATACATATAAATAAAAACAAGCTCACCTCAGCAGATGTAAAATAATTCAAATAATTTATTCTTTGCTGGGACTTGTACTCCTCTTGTATGCCTGCTGGTCACTCTACCGAGCCTCATGATAGCAAAGACTTTAGTCTACTAGTTTTATGATCTGTGACCCCAGAGACTGCTGGGACTTGTAGTTCCTCTTGTATGTCTGGTGGTCACTCTAGTGAGCCTCATCAAGACTTGATTCTAGTAGCTGTGACCCCAGGGACTGCTGGGACATGTAGTTCCTCCATGTTACTCCACCAGCTTTGTGATCTGTGACCCCAGGGACTGCTGGGAATTGGAGTTCAAATGTTGAATACCTGCCGGTCACTCTCATAGGTTTCATGATTACAAAGATATATAATTAGAACCTACCAATGACCATGGAGTGAGATTTTTAATTTTTTTTTGTCTTTTAAGAGAAAAGCATACCAACGATTTTTTACTGGTTGGTCAGATGCATCATATGAAAGGGGGAGGGGGGTATAACAAAATATTTTAAAAGGTATTTGTTATAAATTGGATACGTTTATTAAAAAATGGGAGATGGATACATGGTGGAGTTATTTTGTTAATGGATTCGTTGTAGACTTGAGAGATTAATGTGTGTGTGTGACAAGGAGTGTGAATAGGGAGAGGGGGGGGCTTGTATTCCTGTTAGTCCGAGGGGTCCCGGGTGGTCTGCGATCTTTCGGGAAGGGAGTCCTGGGTGCCCAACCATGGAGGCGATGAGCATCCGTAACTTGGAGGTGGTAAATGCTCATGGGGTCTGTATGTGATGGGGGGGGGAGCTTGTATTCCTGTCAGTCTGAGGGGCTTGGGGTGGTCGGCGATCCTTTGGGAAAGGGGTCCTGGGAACCCCACCATGGAGGAGTTAATGCTCATGGGGTCTGTGTATAATTGGGGGGAGGGGGGGCTTGTATTGTATTCTTGTTAGTCCGAGGGGTCCCGGGTGGCCTGCAATCCTTCAGGAGGGGAGTCCTGGGTGCCCCACCATGGAGGAGTTATGGATGCTTATGGGGTCTGTGTAATAATAGTAATGTTTATTAGTAGTAGTATTGACTTTATTGCCATCATTACTGGCATAGACGTTCGCACAGGATGTGCCTGGGCACGCCCCAATGTGGCTCAGATTCCCCGTGATATTTCACCAAAGCCCCCTAACAGGGCTCCTAAAAATATTGTAGAAAAATCATTAAAAAAATGAAACACTATAAAAAAATTATTGAAAAAAACAAAAAAGAAAACTAAAGACACTGCCCTACAGAGACCAATCTCTGCTCTACTGACACCGTCCGAATATATATATATATATATATATATACACATGGGCGCAGACACACACGTGCGTTTGAGCTTTGGGGGGTGCACACCCCAATACAATAGGCTGCGCACACCGATGATTACTGGACACATTGGAGTTGATTTACTAAAACCGGAGAGTACAAAATCTGGTGCAGCTCCGCATAGAAACCAATCGGCTTCTAAATTCAGCTCCTTCAGTTCGGATTCAGCAAAAAAAAAAATAAAAAAAACCTGGAAGCTGATTGGTTGCTATGTACAGCTCCATTCGTTTTTGCGCTCGTAGTTTTACTAAATCTCCCACAAAGGGTTAAAGTCTGTCTCCGTTTCTGGAAAAACGATCGGTCTCTTCGCAGTCCGTCCTCTTCTGCTGGTCTGGAATATGTTTTGCTCCTTTTTGAAGTCATTCCTAAGAATCAGGTGACAGTCGCCTTGTATTATCGCAGGGCGATTGTTTGATATTTGGATCTGTGTGTGTGTGGAAAGAGAATAAAATGGTGTCAGATTGGTCGTTCTTCCCCCTCAGATTCCAGAGAATAATCAGATTGTCGTTTCATGGTGATTGCATCACTTCTTGCCTTTAGAGGATTGGAGAAGTTTTGTGCAAAAAAAAAAAGATTTGGTCTCCACCCCGTAATATCGGCCTCGCTATGTAACCGGCCAATAGGAGGGAAAAGGAAATGTGAAACAAATTTGTCCATATTATTATTATTATTATTATTATACAGGATTTATATATTAATATTATTATTATTATTATTATTAATACAGGATTTATATATTTATTATTATTATTATTATTATTATTATTATTATTATTTAGTATTATTATACAGGATTTATATATTATTATTGTACAGGATTTATGTTGTTTTTGTTATATGGGATTTATATATTATTATTATACAGGATTTATACACGCTGTGGGAGTTGATTTACTAAAGGCAGATGGACTGTGCAGTTGCTCCCGAGCTTAGTAAATAAGGCAAAGCTTCACTTTGCAAAGAATACCCATATGATTGGATGATGGAATTCAGCAAAGCTTTTCCTCATTTGCCAAGCTCTGGAGCATCTGCTCTCAGAGGGCAACCGCACTTTGCAAAGCGCACCGTCTATTTTGCGTTGGTAAATCCTCCCCTGTGTATTCGTTGACCTCTCGCCTCTCTCTATTCTCTCCAGAGGTTTGGCGCGGTTCCTGCATTGTACGGATTGAGCTCCAGGTTTATACGGCACCTGCATTCTTGTATTATCTGCCGCTAGAATAGTCCGGTGTATGGCCTTTTTCATGGCTGCTGATTTTTTTTTTTTAATCAACTCTATACTGAGCTGATGACTGATGTGTAAAGAGGCAGAAGGGAGATCAGATTACACACACTGATTTCCAGTTTGCTGCGATATTTCCTGGTTTTGTTGCTTGGGAGACGTGAAATTTTGCAGACCAATAACCCTCTCTTGCTAAGCTAATGACCACCTAGGTGACCTTTGCCCCAAGCCCACCACTTGGCCAATATAGGGGGGGGGGTCTTGCTGTTGTCACCCCCAGGAGGCAGCAGAAGAATGGAGACCTCCTCTATTACCATTGTTAGTAGTGGAGTGATGGACGGAGAACGGGGATTATCTCTCTGCTGGAGTTCTCCTAATTTGAGCAGCGTTGGGTCGTGCGATCGATGACAATCCCAGTGGTTGGGGGATGGGGCGGGCGGATGAGGCGAGGAGCCCTATAGGTGCCGGAGGAGCTTTCGCTGGGCCCGGGGCTCATTCACACAAATGGATTTTCTCAGGTGGAAGTACACTGCAGGGAAGATTTTTTTTTTGTGATTTTTATTTCCATTATCAAAGTATTTTTTTGCTTTTGCAGCTGAGAAAGTTCTCTCTGCTGAGATCCCCGAGGGAGATAAATACTTAGGAAGGGAATAAATCTCTTTCACCCCTCATTGGACCCCAATCAATCGATGGCAATCCAATGACCTAGGAAAGCGGAGCCTGGGCGGGTGGTGGCGAGGGAGCCTGGGCGGGTGGTGGCGAGGGAGCCTGGGCGGATGGTGGCGAGGGAGCCTGGGCGGATGGTGGCGAGGGAGCCTGGGCGGATGGTGGCGAGGGAGCCTGGGCGGATGGTGGCGAGGGAGCCTGGGCGGATGGGGGCGAGGGAGCCTGGCGGATTGGGTGCGAGGGAGCCCCGGGCGGATGGTGGCGAGGGAGCCCGGGGCGGATGGTGGCGAGGGAGCCTGGTGGATTGGGGGCAAGGGAGCCTGGGCGGGATGGTGGCGAGGGAGCCTGGCGGATTGGGGGCGAGGGAGCCCCGGGCGGATGGTGGCGAGGAAGCCCGGGCGGATGGGAGCAAGGACCCCGGCGGTGGGGCTCATTCAGGAAGGGAATAAATCTCTTTCACCCCTCATTGGACCCCAATCAATCGATGGCAATCCAATGACCTAGGAAAGCGGAGCCCGGGCGGATGGGGGCGAGGGAGCCCGGGCGGATGGTAGCGAGGGAGCCCGGGCGGATGGTGGCGAGGGAGCCCGGGCGGATGGTGGCGAGGGAGCCCGGGCGGATGGTGGCGAGGGAGCCCGGGCGGGTGGTGGTCGAGGGAGCCCGGGCGGATGGTGGTCGAGGGAGCCCGGGCGGATGGTGGTCGAGGGAGCCTGGGCGGATGGTGGTCGAGGGAGCCCTGGGCGGATGGTGGTCGAGGGAGCCCTGGGCGGATGGGGGCAAGGACCCCGGCGGTGGGGCTCATTCAGGAAGGGAATACATCTTTCACCCCTCATTGGACCCCAATCAATCGATGGCAATCCAATGACCTAGGAAAGCGGAGCCTGGGCGGGTGGTGGCGAGGGAGCCTGGGCGGGTGGTGGCGAGGGAGCCTGGGCGGGTGGTGGCGAAGGGAGCCTGGGCCGATGGTGTCGAATAGCCCGGCGGGATGGGGGCAAGGACCCCGGCGGTGGGGCTCATTCAGGAAGGGAATACATCTTTCACCCCTCATTGGACCCCAATCAATCGATGGCAATCCAATGACCTAGGAAAGCGGAGCCTGGGCGGGTGGTGGCGAGGCAGCCTGGGCGGGTGGTGGCGAGGGAGCCTGGGCGGATGGTGGCGAGGGAGCCCGGCGGGATGGGGGCAAGGACCCCGCCGGTGGGGCTCATTCAGACAGCAGGTGGAAGGTCGCTGCAGGAAAAATGTTTTCTTTTAATGTTGATTTAATCTGATTAGCGGAATGTATTTCTTCACATTTCTAAAAGGGGATTATCTCTCCTGAAATCACAGAGGGACATAGAAATGCAGCCAAGGGAATAAAGCCCTTTCCACCCCTAATTGGAGAGCGGCGTTGGATCGTCCGAGCGTGGGCGAGGGGCTGCTGAGCCGGGTGGATGAGGCGAGGAGCCCAGCGGAGCTCATTCAGGGAACGGCTTTCCTCAGTATAGACTGCGAGAATATATACTGCGAGAATTTTTTTCTTGATGCAGTTTTTTTTTTTTATTGCATTAACATAATTTTCATCTGTTTTGAAATCTGTTTGTTTTCCTGCGCACATTCGTGATTTCTCATGATGCAGCTAGAAGAATAACTCATGGAAATGCGTGGGCATTCAACATAAATCACTATTTTGCGTTGGACTCATGCGTGCCACATCTTCACATTTGTACTTATTTTAGGTCGTTGTAAGCGCAGAGTGTAATAGTCGTGTGAATGAGCTATAGACATCAAATATCAGTGCTTTAATGCTAATAAGCCCCCGACATCAGATGTTGGCGCTATAGCATGGATGAGCCCCAGACATCGGCAGTTGGGGCAATAGTGTGAATGAGCCCCCGACATGAATGAGCCCCAAGCATTGGAAGTCAGTGTTATAGTGTGAATGAGCCCCCGACATGAATGAGCCCCAAGCATTGGAAGTCAGTACTATAGTGTGAATGAGCCCCGGGCATTGCAAGTCAGTGCTATGTGAATGAGCCCCAAGCCTTGGAAGTCAGTGCTATAATGTAGATGAGCCCCTGACATGAATGAGCCCCAGGCATTGGTAGTCGGTGTTATAGTGTGAATGAGCCCCCAACATGAATGAGCCCCAGGCATTGGAAGTCAGTGCTATAGTGTGAATGACCCCCGGGCATTGGAAGTCAGTGCTATAGTGTGAATGAGCCCCGGGCATTGGAAGTCGGTGCTAATGTGTGAATGAGCCCCAGGCGTTGCAAGTCAGTGTTATAGTGTGAATGAGCCCCCGACATGAATGAGCTCCGGGCATTGGAAGTCAGTGCTATAATGTGAGCCCCAGGCATTGCAAGTCAGTACTATGTGAATGAGCCCCAAGCATTGGAAGTCGGTGCTATAATGTGAATGAACCCCCAACATGAATGAGCCCCAGGCATTGGAAGTCATGGCTAAAATGTGAATGAGCCCCCAACATAAACGAGCCCCAAGCATTGGATGGCAGTGCTATAGTGTGAATGAGCCCCAGGCATTATAAAGCAGTGCTATAATGTGAATGAGCCCCCGACATGAATGAGCCCCAGGCATTGGAAGTCAGTACTATAGTGTGAATGAGCCCCAGGCATTGGAAGTCAGTACTATAGTGTGAATGAGCCCCAGTCAGTGTTATGTGAATGAGCCCCAAGCATTGGAAGTCAGTGCTATGTGAATGAGCCCTAAGCCTTGGAAGTCAGTGCTATAATGTGAATGAACCCTCGACATGAATGAGCCCCAAGCATTGGAAGTCATGGCTAGAATGTGAATGAGCCCCAAGCATTGGAAGTCATGGCTAGAATGTGAATGAGCCCCAAGCATTGGAAGTCATGGCTAGAATGTGAATGAGCCCCAAGCATTGGAAGTCATGGCTAGAATGTGAATGAGCCACAAGCATTGGAAGTCATGGCTATAGCGTGAATGAGCCCCAGGCATTGGACGTCGGTGCTATAGCGTGAATGAGCCCCAGGCATTGGACGTCGGTGCTATAGCGTGAATGAGCCCCAGGCATTGGACGTCGGTGCTATAGCGTGAATGAGCCCCAGGGATTGGACATCGGTGCTATAGCGTGAATGAGCCCCAGGCATTGGACGTCGGTGCTATAGCGTGAATGAGCCCCAGGCATTGGAAGTCAGTGCTATAGCATGAATGAGCCCCAGGCATTGGACGTCGGTGCTATAGCGTGAATGAGCCCCAGGCATTGGACGTCGGTGCTATAGCGTGAATGAGCCCCAGGCATTGGACGTCGGTGCTATAGCGTGAATGAGCCCCAGGCATTGGACGTCGGTGCTATAGGGTGAATGAGCCCCAGGCATTGGACGTCGGTGCTATAGCGTGAATGAGCCCCAGGCATTGGCCGTCGGTGCTATAGCGTGAATGAGCCCCGGACATTGGAAGTCAGTGCTATAGCATGAATGAGCCCCAGGGATTGGACGTCGGTGCTATAGCGTGAATGAGCCCCAGGGATTGGACGTCGTTATAGCGTGAATGAGCCCCAGGCATTGGAAGTCGGTGCTATAGCGTGAATGAGCCCCAGGCATTGGACGTCGGTGCTATGAGCCCCAGGCATTGGACGTCGGTGCTATAGCGTGAATGAGCCCCAGGCATTGGCCGTCAGTGCTATAGCGTGAATGAGCCCCGGACATTGGAAGTCAGTGCTATAGCATGAATGAGCCCCAGGGATTGGACGTCGGTGCTATAGCGTGAATGAGCCCCAGGGATTGGACGTCGGTGCTATAGCGTGAATGAGCCCCAGGCATTGGACGTCGGTGCTATAGCGTGAATGAGCCCCAGGCATTGGAAGTCGGTGCTATAGCATGAATGAGCCCCAGGCATTGGATGCCGGTGCTATAGCGTGAATGAGCCCCAGGCATTGGACGTCGGTGCTATAGCGTGAATGAGCCCCAGGCATTGGACGTCGGTGCTATAGCGTGAATGAGCCCCAGGCATTGGACGTCGGTGCTATAGCGTGAATGAGCCCCAGGCATTGGACGTCGGTGCTATAGCGTGAATGAGCCCCAGGCATTGGACGTCGGTGCTATAGCAGGAATGAGCCCCAGGCATTGGATGTCGGTGCTATAGCGTGAATGAATGTTAGCCTTGTAGTGTAAATATTAGCACTATGATTTAAATGAGCCTCACATATCGGATGTTAGCGCTATAGAGAGAAGAATCTTCTCCATCTCTGACATTCCCCCCGGGGGGGGGGGGGGGGTAGATGTAATCTTCTGGTATACAGTGGCGGATTGTCCGAGCGCCATCCTGGGATATGAATGGTCGGGTCAGGTATTGGGCACGTGTGCCTTTAATAGAGTAAAGCGTGGCAGTATATCAGTGTGACGGGCGCGGGGATTTGTCGCTGTCAGGCCTTGAAGGACGCGGAGGATGGGTCCTGACCTCCTTTTGTAGGAATATTGATTTCTTCTTCCTGTGATGCGGAAAGCACGATGGAAGTCTCTCCTCGGGGGGGGGGGCGCTGTCTTTGGAATCCCCCCCACCCATCATAAAAAATACTGCAGCGTATGCAATGGATATAAAAAGTCTACACACCCCGGGTGGTAAAATGTCAGCCAAAGATAAATAATTTCAGAACTTTTCCCCCCGTTTAGTGTGACCCATAAACTGTAGAACTCAGTACCAACTGAAATCTTTTAGGGGGAAGGGAAGTAAAAATAAAAGGCCTGATTCACACCTGTGCAGGTTGCAGTTTGCATATTCCGGGTGCATTTTGCGTTTTTTTTAATACATGCTTTTCATCCATTGAAGTCTACGGAACCAAAAGCCAGAAAGAAATCCCTCTCCATAAAATGCACAGATGTGAACTAAATCCATAGGAAACCATGTTAAATGGACTGTAGTGGGTTTCTGCAAAACTGAAAATGCGCTAAAAAAATGCATAGGCGTGACCCAGGCCTTAGTGTGCCACCCTCTCATAACTAGGGATGTCGCTGTCTTCAGAATTAAGCAATCGCATTCAAACTCATGATAAATAGGAGTCGGTACGCACCTCCCATCATTTAAAGTGCCTCTGATTAACCCCACATAAAGTTCAGCTGTTCTAGTAGGTCTTTCCTGGCATTTTCTTAGTCGCATCCTACAGCAAAAGCCATGGTCCGAAGAGAGCTTCGAAACCATCAGAGGGATCTTATTGTTAAAAGGTATTTAGTCATTAGAAGGATATGGCACAACAGTGACATCACCAAGAACTGGACGTCCCTCCAAAATTGACGAGAAGACGAGAAGAAAACTGGTCAGGGAGGCTGCCAGGAGGCCTACAGCAACATTAAAGTGGTGGGACACCCTGAAAACAAAATTTTTTTAAAAATGTTAATAATAATTTAAAATTAAAAAAAAAAAAAAAATTTTTTTTTTTACTTACCAGAAATGGCTGTTGCTAGGCAGATCGTCCTAATCTGCCTCTTCCATCGCCGCGGTGATCTTCTCTCCTTCCGTCTTCTAGTAAATGGGGCGCGGTGTGTTATGGGAACTGTGTCCCACAACACATCGCTTTCCCCATTCACAAATTACACTCGCGCATGTGCAGTAGGCCGCGCGCCGACTCGCGCATGCGCAGTAGGAAACGGGAAGCCGTTTGCCTTACTGAGGATGGCGGCGCTGGATCCGGATCGCCGAGGGACATCTCGGCCTCCACGACCGACATCGCGGGCGCCCTGGGAGGGTAAGTGTACTTATTAAAAGTCAGCGGCGACTTTTTTTTTAGCTGCTGACTTTAACCACTTGCCTACCAGCCTCGAACACCTCCTTCCTGACCAGGCCATTTTTCAGCTTTCAGCGCTGTCGCTTTAACTGACAATTGCGCGGTCGTGCGACGTGGCTCAAAAGAAATTTGGCGTTGTTTTTTTCCCACAAATAGAGCTTTCTTTTGGTGGTATTTGATCACCCCTGCGGTTTTTTTTTTTTGCGCTATAAACAAAAGTAGAGGGACAATTTTGAAAAAACATAATATTTTTTACTTTTTGCTATAATAAATATCCCCAAAAAATTTTATAAAAAAAAATTTTTTTTCCTCAGTTTAGGCCGATACGTATTCTTCTACATATTTTTGGTAAAAAAAAATCGCAATTAGCGATTATTGATTAGTTTTGCGCAAAAGTTATAGCGTTTACAAAATAGGGGATAGTTTTATAGCATTTTTATTAATATTTTTTTTTTTTTACTAGTAATGGCGGCGATCAGCGATTTTTATTGTGACTGCGACATTATGGCGGACACATCGGACATTTTTGACACATTTTTGGGACATTTGTCATTTATACAGAAATCAGTGCTATTTTAAATAGCACTGATTCCTATGTAAATGACAGTTGTAGTGAAGGGGTTAACCACTAGGGGGCGGGGAGGAGTCAGTGTGACGTGTTGTTTTTTTTTTTACAGTAGGGGGGCGTGGCTGTACGTCTGACATCATTGATCGGCTTTCCCGATGACAGGGAACAGCCGATCAATGACAGGCAGTGTAGGAAGCGCGGGGAGAGGCTTGTTTACATAGACCTCTCCCCGTTCTTCAGCTCGTAACCCGATCGCGGGATACCAGCGGCGATCGGGTCCGCTGGTCCCGCGGCCGTGGTCACGGAGCTCCCGACCGGGTCGCACGCGCGCCCCCCGGGCAGGCAAATTAAAGGGGACGTACCCGTACGTGCTTTTGCCTGCCCGTGCCATTCTGTAGACGTATATCTACATGAGGCGGTCGGGAAGTGGTTAAGCAATCACATTCAAACTCATGATAAATAGGAGTCGGTACACACCTCCAATCATTTAATGTGCCTCCGATTAACCCCAAATAAAGGTCAGCTGTTCTAGTAGGTCTTTCCTGACATTTTCTTAGTCGCATCTTACAGCAAAAGCCATGGTCCGAAGAGAGCTTCGAAACCATTAGAGGGATCTTATTGTTAAAAGGTATTTAGTCATTAGAAGGATATGGCACAACAGTGACATCACCAAGAACTGGACGTCCCTCCAAAATTGACGAGAAGAAAACTGGTCAGGGAGGCTGCCAAGAGTCCTACAGCAAAATTAAAGGAGCTGCAGGAATATCTGGCAAGTCCTGGCTGTGTGGTGACAACAATCTCCTGTGTTCTTCATATCTCTGGGCTATGGGGTAGAGGGGCAAGACGGAAGCCTTTTCTTACCAAGAAAAACATCCAAGCCCGGCTAAATTTTGCAAAAGCGTCTACCAAAAGCATGTGGGACAATGTGTTCTGGTCTGATGAAACCAAGGCTGTACTTTTTGGCCATAATTCCAAAAGATATGTTTGGCACAAAAACAACACTGCACATCACCAATAGTACACCATACCCACCGTGAAGCATGGTGGTGGTACTATGCTTTGGGGCTGTTTTTGCTTCAGCTGGAACAGGGACCTTAGTCAAGGTAGAGGAAATTATGAACAGTTACAAATACCGGTCAATATTGGCACAAAACCTTCAGGCTTCTGCTAGAAAGCTGAACACGAAGAGGAACTTTATCTTTCAGCGTGACAACGACCCAAAGCCTCCATCCAAATCCATAAAGGAATGGCTTCACCAGAAGGAGATTAACGTTTTGGAATGGCCCAGCCAGAGCCCAGACCTGAATCCCATTGAAACACTGTGGGGTCATCTGAAGAGGGCTGTGCACAGGAGATGCCCTCGTAATCTGACAGATTTGGAGTGTTTTTGCAAAGAAGAGCGGACAAATATTGCCATGTCAAGATGTGCCATGCTGATAGACTCATCCCCAAAAACACTGAGTGCTGCAATAAAATCAAAAGGTGCTTCAACCAAGTATTAGTGTAAGGGTGTGTACACTTATGCAACCACATACATTTTTTTTATTTTTACTTCTCCACCTAAAAGATTTCAATTTGTTGTTCAACTAAGTTGTACAGTTTATAGGTCACATTAAAGGGATATATATATATATATATATATATATATATATATATATATATATATATATATATATATATATATATATATATATATATATATATATATATATGTATATACACACACATTTTTTATTTCTTTTATTTTTTTATATAATTTTTATAATATAATATTATAATATATATATATATATATATATATATATATATATATATAAAATGTTATAGAAAAAAACTAATATATATATATATATTGTGTGTGTGTATGTGTGTGTATATATATATATATATATATATATATATATATATATATATATTAGTTCTCTTTAGAATTACTATCATGTACAGTATATTTTATCATTATTAATAATTTTAAAATCTTAAAAAAAAATGTTTCTGGCTATGCAGCAAAGGGTTCTGGGTACTCCCATGATGCCCTTGTGTCATTACCTAGCTGCAGCACGGTACCAAAATGCTGTTTGCATAATTTGCGCCTTTGCAGCCCCCATCGCTTGAGATGTCTCGCCATGCTATTTGAGTGAGCAAAAGATCGCAGCTGGTCAGCAGGTGATATCCTGTAATGCCCCTCCCATTAAGGACACGCCTTTATTTTCGCTACGCAGCACTCACCAACATGTGTGTAGGCAACCCACAATACAGATTCCCACCTATGCATTTTTCTTTTTTTTTTTTTTCTTTTTTTAGCAAATACACCTTGTATTGAGAATCATGATGCGTTTGTGTACATAATGATGCACGTTGTGACACTTAACACTTGTGTTAAGATGCGTTTTGATGGAATGTCGCATGCTGGTGGAGTCTCCGTGTGAATGTCGCATGCTGGTGGAGTCTCCGTGTGAACGTCGCATGCTGGTGGAGTCTCCGTGTGAACGTCGCATGCTGGTGGAGTCTCCGTGTGAACGTCGCATGCTGGTGGAGTCTCCGTGTGAACGTCGCATGCTGGTGGAGTCTCCGTGTGAACGTCGCATGCTGGTGGAGTCTCCGTGTGAACGTCGCATGCTGGTGGAGTCTCCGTGTGAACGTCGCATGCTGGTGGAGTCTCCGTGTGAACGTCGCATGCTGGTGCAGTCTCCGTGTGAACGTCGCATGCTGGTGCAGTCTCCGTGTGAACGTCGCATGCTGGTGCAGTCTCCGTGTGAACGTCGCATGCTGGTGGAGTCTCCGTGTGAACGTCGCATGCTGGTGGAGTCTCCGTGTGAACGTCGCATGCTGGTGGAGTCTCCGTGTGAACGTCGCATGCTGGTGGAGTCTCCGTGTGAACGTCGCATGCTGGTGGAGTCTCCGTGTGAACGTCGCATGCTGGTGGAGTCTCCGTGTGAACGTCGCATGCTGGTGGAGTCTCCGTGTGAACGTCGCATGCTGGTGGAGTCTCCGTGTGAACGTCGCATGCTGGTGGAGTCTCCGTGTGAACGTCGCATGCTGGTGGAGTCTCCGTGTGAACGTCGCATGCTGGTGAATTCATTACATTCTATACGATAAAATAACTGGCAGTGTTTTTGTTTTGCCAACTCTCCTTCCAGGGAACGGCAAGCGTCTTATTTTATCGCCGCAAGGAAGGAAAATGCAAGGTTGTAAAATGATGTCAGCACCGTCCGTCTCGCTATGAGGCCCCGGCGGAGACGAGGATGACGCGGTGATGTATCACCGTTGAACGCAGTGTTTGCTGATCTATGGCTGGCATTAATTAAAGTGCCCCTGGAGAGAGGGGCGATCCCGCCGTGAGAACGCCATTAAGCTCCTCTCTGTCGGAGTGATGGAGACGGATGTTCCTTTTGTGCGAGTGAGCGGCGTGAGTTATGGAAACGCTCATTACTGCCCAAGAATCTCCGCTGTAGCCTTAATTAATATTAACCGGCACTGCTTAATTTCTCTTCACATGTCGGCGATATTTATTGCGTAGGGTTCTTTCTTTTTTTATTGTGAGGGAGGAGACCCGCAAACCAGATCCGCCCGGTCCTGCTGTGCGAAACTTTGCACGCCGGTACTTCTTGGCCTGAGATGCCAGCTCAGAGATGTGGGTGTCGTGTTGAAGCCCCTTCGCTGTGTGACGTAACTACTAAAGCCAGCCATAGATTATACGATTTTCATTCCTACCACAGTTGGAAGAAAAGAAAATCGATCGATTCCTCTAAGCACAGTCAGTGTTGGTGGGGAATCCCTCCCATTGTGTTCTGCTGGCAGTGATTGCGTGATAAAAAAAATTGATCGATTGATGGACTATAGTACAACCATCCTGCCCATAGATGGATTGAATCGTTACCAGTCACTTCTGAACCAGCTGAGATTCAATCTATCTATGGCCGGCTTAAGTTGCTATTGCTACAAAGTTACAATGTACAGTCTGATCACTGGGGGAGGGGAGACTGAGGAAATGCTGCCTCCTGCCTGCAGCAGACATCCTTAGCCTAGACAAAGTCACC
>CM053037.1:5209797-5249797 GCA_028564925.1 Lithobates sylvaticus
CAAAGCCCTAACAGGAGGACATGCACTCACCGGCCACTTTATCAGGTCCCCCTTAGTAGTGGGTTGGACCTCCTTTATTAGGTCCCCCCTTGCTAATAGCGGGTTGGCCCCCCTATATTAGGACCACCTTGCTAGTAGCTGGTTGGACCCCCTTTATTCGGTCCCCCTTGCTAGTAGCGGGTTGGACCCCCTTTATTAGGTCCCCCTTGCTAGTATCGGGTTGGACCCCTTTATTAGGTCCCCCTTGCTAATAGTGGGTTGGACCTCCTTTATTAGGTCCCCCCTTGCTAATAGCGGGTTGGACCCCCTTTATTAGGACCACCTTGCTAGTAGCGGATTGGACCCCCTTTATTAGGTCCCCCTTGCTAGTAGCGGGTTGGACCCCTTTTATTAGGTCGCCCTTGCTAGTATGGGGTTGGACCCCTTTATTAGGTCCCCCTTGCTAATAGCGGGTTGGTCCTCCTTTATTAGGTCCCTCCTTGCTAATAGCGGGTTGGACCCCCTTTATTAGGTCCCCCTTGCTAATAGCGGGTTGGACCCCCTTTATTAGGTCCCCCTTGCTAGTATCGGGTTGGACCCCTTTATTAGGTCCCTCTTGCTAATAGCGGGTTGGACCTCCTTAATTAGGTCCCCCCTTGCTAATAGCGGGTTGGACCCCCTTTATTAGGTCCCCCTTACTATTAGCGGGTTGGACCCCCTATTAGGTCCCCCTTGCTATTAGCGGGTTGGACCCCCTTTATTGGGTCCCCCTTGCTAGTAGCGGGTTGGACCCCCTTTATTAGGTCCACCTTGCTAGTAGCGGGTTGGACCCCCTTTATTAGGCCCCCCTATTAGGATCCCAGAAATACTCAGACCAGCCCGTCTGTCACCGACAACCATGCCACGTTCAAAGTCACTTCAATTCCCTTTCTTCCCCATTCTGATGCTCGGTTTGAACTTCAGCCAATCGTCTTCACCACGTCTAGATGCCTAAATGCATTGAGTTACTGTCATGTGATTGGATGATTAGCAGTTTGTGTTACCGAGCAATTGAACAGCTGTACCTAATAAAGTGACTGTTGGGTCTACAGGGCGGGGCTCCTGCGCTCCACAGGTCAGGGCGGGATCCTGCACTCTAAAGGTCGGGACATGGCTCCTGTGCGTTTTAGGGCCGGATCCTGCACTCTACAGGTCAGGGCGGGGCTCCTGTGCGTTTCAGGGCGGGGCTCCACACTCTACAGGTCAGAGCGGGGCTCCGGCACTCTACAGGTCAGGGCGGGGCTCCGGCACTCTACAGGTCAGGGCGGGGCTGCGGCACTCTACAGGTCAGGGCGGGGCTCCGGCACTCTACAGGTCAGGGCGGGGCTCCTGCACTCAAGGATAATGATTGGAAAGAATTATTACATTTTTTTTGTTACTCTTATGTTGCAAAATGAAATCTTTGTGTCGCCGGCTTCATAATCAGCAGATGTGATGGTGGGGTGGGGGGGGTCACACTGAACATATCACCACCTAGGATAACTTTTATTGTGTATAGAACTCACTCTCCTTTCTTCCATTAACGTGGCTGTTGGGTTTACAGGGCGGGGCTCCTGCGCGCTGCAGTTCCGGGTGGGGCACCTGCACGCTGAAGGTCAGGGTGGGGCTTCTGCATGTCAGGGCGGGGCTCCTGCACGCTACATGTCAGGGCGGGGCTCCTGCATGCTACAGGTCAGGGCGGGGCTCCTGCATGCTACAGGTCAGGGCAGGGCTCCTGCACGCTACAGGTCAGGGCGGGGAACCTGCATGCTTAAGGTCGGGGAGGGGATTCTGCAGGGTGGGGCTCCTGCATTCTACAGGGCTCCTGCGCGCTGCAGGTCAGGGCGGGGCTCCTGCGCGCTGCAGGTCAGGGCGGGGCACCTGCACGTTGAAGGTCAGGGCGGGGCTTCTGCAGGTCAGGGCGGGGCTCCTGCACTCTGCAGGTCAGGGCAGGGCTCCTGCGCGCTGCTGGTCAGGGCGGGTCACCTGCACGCTGAAGGTCAGGACAGGGCTCTGCAGGTCAGGGCAAGGCTCCTGCGCACTGCAGGTCAGGGCGGGGCTCCTGCGCGCTGCTGGTCAAGGCAGGGCGCCTGCACGTTGAAGGTCGGGGGGGGCCTCTGCAGGTCAGGGTGGGGCTCTGCAGGTCAGGGCGGGGAACCTGCATGCTTAAGGTCGGGGAGGGGCTTCTGCAGGGTGGGGCTCCTGCATTCTACAGGGCTCCTGCAGGTCTGGGCGGGGCACCTGCACGTTGAAGGTCTGGGCGGGGCTTCTGCAGGTCAGGGCGGGGCTCCTGCACTCTGCAGGTCAGGGCGGGGCTCCTGCGCGCTGCTGGTCAAGGCAGGGCGCCTGCACGTTGAAGGTCGGGCCGGGCTAATGCAGGTCAGGGTGGGGCTCTGCAGGTCGGGGCTCTGCAGGTCGGGGCGGGGCTCCTGCACTCGGGGATAATGATTGGAAGGAACTGTTAAATATTTGTGTCGCCGGCTTCCTAATCAGCAGATGTGATGGTGGGGGGGAGGGGGTCATACTGAATGTATCATCACCTCCCAGATAACTTTATTGTGTATAGAAGTCTCTCTTCTTTCTTCCATTACTTTCTCGCGGAGACACTTGTATGCGCCGCGGCGTGGAGTAACGGTTCCCATCCTCCGGTGCTCAATCACCGAACTGATGTTTTTCCCGCTGACAGCGATGTATGAAGGATTCGGCGTCATCCGTATCTGTCCATGCCGCTGCCTGCCCACCCGACGGATGATAAATCTCCCCCGCGCTCCCCCCGGGTGGAGATTATTATGTGTCTTAAGCTCCTCCATCATGGCGCTCTCCTGCGAGCGATGAAAGATGGCCGTATAGATGGAGAGGGAGCTGCGTCCGGCCGCAGACAGTTCATCGCTCAGGAAGACGCACGGCTCTGCGCTCCGTCCTCCGCCCGCTCTTTTATTAAAAGTCCTGAAGGCGGAACGAGCGTCTGAGGAGGAGAATTATAGCCGAGCGCCAAACTTTATTTGTCGGGTTTGGATGGAGTGCGGAAGAATAAAACCCGTCTTGTGTTTTCTGTCCTATTGAATCTCCGTTCACTTCCTGTCCCAGAGACTAAACAGGAAGTCTCCACAATTGTAACAGGGGGTCCCCATTGGAAGAGTACCCCTCACCCCCATCTACCCAGTGGGGGACAGCAATAAAAACCTGGCAGGGGTTCTGATCCTTCCACTCCATCCAATTGGCATATCCCTGTGTGATCAGTCTTAAAGCAAAACTCCACTAAAGCCCAACAACAACAACAACAAAAAGCTCCACAAAAGGGGAAAAAAAACCTTGTGCTGCACTAATTACTATTCACAATTCAGAGATTTCACCTGCAGAACTTATTTTCTACCACGGAGATGTCCTTAATTTGATGAGGGGGGGGGGGGGCATCTCCTACTCCTCCTTCTCCTCTGCATCACGTTGGCTTCCGCCG
The DNA here is from genome assembly GCA_028564925.1 of Lithobates sylvaticus. Lineage (NCBI taxonomy): Eukaryota > Metazoa > Chordata > Amphibia > Anura > Ranidae > Lithobates > Lithobates sylvaticus. The sequence goes on from CM053037.1 coordinate 5,213,252, forward strand.
TGCGTCTCCTCCCTCCTCCTAGGCGTCCAATAGGATCGCCTGTCCTTTCAGCCAATCGGGTGACGGGTTTCAGGACCCGCTTCCTGATTGGCCGGGAGGAGGATCATTGTGAAAATATTTTATTTTTACGCTCTTTCTTCCTTTTTTTTTTTTTTTCTTTTTATTACTTTTATTCCTATTACAAGGAATGTAAACATCTATTGTAATAGAAATAAGAATGACAGGTCCTCTTTATGGAGAGATCTGGGGGTCAAAAATACCTCAAATCTCTCCTTTTACCTTTTATAAACGCAAAACCTAAAGAAAAAAAAAATTGGATCTTTTGCTTTAAAATAAATAAATACAATGTTTTTACTTCCAGCCTGGACTGGAAGTGATGTCATGACGTCACTCCGGTCCTCCAAGGCCATAGAGGTGATCAAAGACAATCTGGTCTCTGTTCGCCTCTGTGACCAGCCGGCTACACCTGTCAGATCGTTTCTTAGATACGCCGGTAAGAACGGTGAGCCTAAGAAACAGCAGCAGGAGAAGGGAGGTGGTGGGGGGAAATTATGTGAAAGCGATTCTGTGGCTAATGAGCCTCTCTGATTGCTTTCTTGAGGGAGCCCGCCGCCGGCTGAAAAAAAAAAAAAAAAATATGCCGCTGTTATGGCTGTTGGCTTCATCCATAACCCTGGTAAACCACTTGCAAGCCACAACGTGTGTGTATAGGTATTGCAGTTGGCAAGGAGGAAGCGGCACTGACCGTGAAACGCGTCGACTTGACATATATGACCAAAACCCTTTTCTAAGAAAATATTTTACCATTATGTGTACCCTGGTTTTGAAATGTCGTAATAAAATGTAAATTTATTTTTTTTTTTTTTATACAAATTTTGATTGTTCCCGTACTTTTTTGTGTGTTATTGATCTAGCGGTGGGCCATCCTTGGAAGCCAGTCTCGCTTCTATTTGCTGCTCTCATAACAATGTATCTGATTTATCTCATGTCAGTAGGTGTTTAGCAGGTTGGCTGACTATACAGCGTAATATGCAGATGACCACTAGAGGGAGACTCTACAGTGTGATAGGCAGATGACCACTAGAGGGAGACTCTACGGTGTGATGGGCAGATGACCACTAGAGGGAGACTCTACGGTGTGATGGGCAGATGACCACTAGAGGGAGACTCTACGGTGTGATGGGCAGATGACCACTAGAGGGAGACTCTACAGGGTGATGGGCAGATGACCACTAGAGGGAGACTCTACAGGGTGATGGGCAGATGACCACTAGAGGGAGACTCTACAGTGTGATGGGCAGATGACCACTAGAGGGAGACTCTACGGTGTGATGGGCAGATGACCACTAGAGGGAGACTCTACAGGGTGATGGGCAGATGACCACTAGAGGGGGACTATACAGAGTGATATACAGATGACCACTAGAGGGAGACTGTACAGGGCCATATACAGATGGCCACTAGAGGGGGACTATACAGAGTGATATACAGATGACCACTAGAGGGAGACTATACAGGGTGATATACAGATGACCACTAGAGGGAGACTGTACAGGGCAATATACAGATGGCCACTAGAGGGAGACTATACAGGGTGATATACAGGTGACCATTAGAGAGAGACTATACAGGGTGATATACAGATGACCACTAGAGGGAGACTATACAGGGTGATATTCAGATGACCACTAGAGGGAGACTATACAGGGCAATGTACAGATGACCACTAGAGGGGGACTATACAGGGTGATATACAGGTGACCACTAGAGGGAGACTATACAGGGTGATATTCAGATGACCACTAGAGGGAGACTATACAGGGTGATATACAGATGACCACTAGAGGGAGACTATACAGGGTGATATACAGGTGACCACTAGAGGGAGACTATACAGGGTGATATACAGATGACCACTAGAGGGAGACTATACCGGGTGATATACAGATGACCACTAGAGGGAGACTATACAGGGTGATATACAGATGACCACTAGAGGGAGACTACACAGGGTGATATTCAGATGACCACTAGAGGGAGACTATACAGGGCAATGTACAGATGACCACTAGAGGGAGACTATACAGGGTGATATTCAGATGGCCACTAGAGGGAGACTGTACAGGGTGATATACAGTTGGCCACTAGAGGGAGACTATTCAGTGTGATAGGCAGATGACCACTAGAGGGAGACTATACAGGGTGATATATAGATGACCACTAGAGGGAGACTATACAGGGCAATGTACAGATGACCACTAGAGGGAGACTATACAGGGCGATATACAGATGACCACTAGATGGGGGACTATACAGGGTGATATACAGATGACCACTAGAGGGAGACTATACAGGGTGATATACAGATGACCACTAGAGGGAGACTATACAGGGTGATATACAGATGACCACTAGAGGGAGACTATACAGGGTGATATACAGGTGACCAGTAGAGGGAGACTATACAGGGTGATATAAAGATGACCACTAGAGGGAGACTATACAGGGTGATATTCAGATGACCACTAGAGGGAGACTATACAGGGTGATATTCAGATGACCACTAGAGGGAGACTATACAGGGTGATATACAGATGACCACTAGAGGGAGACTATACAGGGTGATATACAGGTGACCACTAGAGGGAGACTATACAGGGTCATATTCAGATGACCACTAGAGGGAGACTATACAGGGTGATATACAGGTGACCACTAGAGAGAGACTATACAGGGTTATATACAGATGACCACTAGAGGGAGACTATACAGGGTGATATTCAGATGACCACTAGAGGGAGACTATACAGGGTGATATACAGGTGACCAGTAGAGGGAGACTACACAGGGTGATATAAAGATGACCACTAGAGGGAGACTATACAGGGTGATATTCAGATGACCACTAGAGGGAGACTATACAGGGTGATATTCAGATGACCACTAGAGGGAGACTGTACAGGGTGATATACAGATGATCACTAGAGGGAGACTATACAGGGTGATATACAGATGACCACTAGAGGGGGGACTATACAGGGTGATGTTCAGATGACCACTAGAGGGAGACTATACAGGGTGATATACAGATGATCACTAGAGGGAGACTATACAGGGTGATATACAGATGACCACTAGAGGGAGACTATACAGGGTGATATACAGATGACCACTAGAGGGAGACTATACATGGTGATATACAGATGACCACTAGAGGGAGACTGTACAGGGTGATATACAGATGACCACTAGAGGGGGGATTATCCACATCTGTTATATGAAATGCAGTCTTGGGAAATATGGAACAGCAAGAGTTGAAATATGCAGACTTTCCTGTTGGCACAGAGAGGAGCGATGACAGGTGATGCCTCTTATTCTCCCTTCCAGTCTGGTCCTCCTTCTGTATGAAGTATGTACTTTGTATGTATCCGGTTCATCATGAAAGGGCAGCAAATAAGAAAACATGTCTTCAAGCCTCCCCTCCCCCACCCCTTTAATTTATGAGGCTCACTACCTGTAGCAGAATTGGCAAACCACCTGTTATGTCATAGGAAATACCAAGCTCCTGGCTGATCCTTTGGCACAATGATGAGGTCTTCTGACCGTCACTGGCTGCATGCTTATCAAAGCTGGACACAGCCAAGCAACGAGCATTTTCAGAAGAAGCCCATTGAATGTCTCACAATAGATACCATTGTTTTTTCCCCCCTGTAACATAGTAACAATGTCACTTCCTCCTGCGGTTGCTGACAGATGTGTTTTGCTGCGTTCTGGGCGGGGAATCGGAGGCTCGGTGCGATCAGACGGAAGATCGCTCCTCTTCTCTCCTCTTCGCCTCTAATGTGGGTTTTTTTTTTTCTGTCTTTCGTCACGTCTGGTTTAACCCCTCGTGTGTTTCCTCCCCCAGGATCTGCGAGCTCCAGGCATCAGCTGCGCTGTAGAGGCGAGACGCAGGAGCAGCGCGCACCATGGCGACCCGGCTGGTGCTCCTCCTCCTCCTCGGGATGTTGGCGGTCGTCCTCTCCGAGGGCATCGATGGCACTTTCCCCACCCTGTCCAAGCAGCGTCTGAAGGGGAGATTCCAGAGGGACCGGCGGAACATTCGCCCCAATATCATCCTCGTCCTGACCGACGACCAGGATGTGGAGCTCGGTAAGTGCGCTTCCTTCTCCAGGGCTAAAATCTGCCCGTACAGAGCAATCCGGGAAGTATTCACAGCGCTTCACTTCGTCCACATTTCGTTATGTTGCAGCCTTATTCCAAAACGGATTCAATTCATTATTTTCCCCCAGAATGACAACGTGAAAGAAGTTTGTATGAAATCTTTGCAAATTTACTAAACATACAAAAGGAAATTTCTCCCATAGTTACATAGTAGGTGAGGTTGAAAAAAGACACAAGTCCATCAAGTCCAACCTATGTGTGTGATTATATGTCAGTATTACATTGTATATCCCTGTATGTTGTGGCCGTTCAGTTCCTTTTCTAAGAGTTTCTTGAAACTATCGATGCCCCCTGCTGAGACCACCGCCTGTGGAAGGGAATTCCACATCCTTACCGCTCTTACAGTAAAGAACCCTCTACGTAGTTTAAGGTTAAACCTCTTTTCTTCTAATTTTAATGAGTGGCCACGAGTCTTGTTAAACTCCCTTCCGCAAAAAAAGTTTTCTCCCTATTGTGGGGTCACCAGTCCGGTATTTGTACATTGAAGTCATATCCCCTCTCAAGCGTCTCTTCTCCAGAGAGAATAAGTTCAGTGCTCACAACCTTTCCTCATAACTAATATCCTCCAGACCCTTTATTAGCTTTGTTGCCTTTCTTTGTACTCGCTCCATTTCCAATACATCCTTCCTGAGGACTGGTGCCCAGAACTGGACGGCATACTCCAGGTGCGGCCGGACCAGAGTCTTGTAGAGCGGGAGAATTATCGTTTTATCTCTGGAGTTGATCCCCTTTTTAATGCCAATATTCTGTTTGCTTTGTTAGCAGCAGCTTGGCATTGCTGAGCCCATCATCTACTAGGACCCCCAGGTCCTTTCCCATCCTAGATTCCCCCAGAGGTTCTCCCCCAGTCTATATAAATGCATTATTTTACATTTTTCTACAGTGAACCTCATTTGCCATGTAGTTGCCCACCCCATTAATTTGTTCAGATCTTTTTGCAAGGTTTCCACATCCTGCGGAGAAGTTATTGCCCTGCTTAGCTTAGTATCGTCCGCAAATACAGAGATTGAGCTGTTTCCCCCATGCCCATCCTCCAGATCGTTTATGAACAAATTAAATAGGATTGGTCCCAGCACAGAACCCTGGGGGACCCCACTACCCACCCCTGACCATTCCGAGTACTCCCCATTTATCACCACCCTCTGAACTCGCCCTTGTAGCCAGTTTTCAATCCATGTACTCCCCTATGGTCCATGCCAACCGACCTTATTTTGTACAGTAAACGTTTATGGGGAACTGTGTCAAATGCTTTTGCAAAATCCAGATACACCACGTCTATGGGCCTTCCTTTATCTAGATACACCACGTCTATGGGCCTTCCTTTATCTAGATACACCACGTCTACGGGCCTTCCTTTATCTAGATACACCACGTCTGCGGGCCTTCCTTTATCTAGAAACACCACGTCTACGGGCCTTCCTTTATCCAGATACACCACGTCTACGGGCCTTCCTTTATCCAGATACACCATGTCTACGGGCCTTCCTTTATCTATATACACCACGTCTACGGGCCTTCCTTTATCTAGATACACCACGTCTATGGGCCTTCCTTTATCTAGATACACCACGTCTATGGGCCTTCCTTTATCTAGATACACCACGTCTACGGCCTTCCTTTATCTAGATATCCCACGTCTACGGGCCTTCCTTTATCTAGATACACCACGTCTACAGACCTTCCTTTATATAGATACACCACGTCTACGGGCCTTCCTTTATCTAGATACACCATGTCTACGGGCCTTCCTTTATCTAGATACACCATGTCTACGGGCCTTCCTTTATCTAGATACACCACGTCTACGGACCTTCCTTTATCTAGATAAACCACGTTTACGGACCTTCCTTTATCTAGATACACCATGTCTACGGGCCTTCCTTCATCTAGATACACCATGTCTACGGGCCTTGCTTTATCTAGATACATAACGTCTACGGGCCTTCCTTTATCTAGATACACCACGTCTATGGGCCTTCCTTTATCTAGATGGCAACTCACCTCCTCCTAGAAGGTTAATAGATTGGTTTGGCAAGAACGATTCTTCATGATTACTGCTATTGATATCGTTCTCATTACTAAAATCTTGTATATAGTCCCTTATCATCCCTTCCAAGAGTTTACATACTATTGATGTTAGGCTAACTGGTCTGTAATTCCCAGGACCCTTTTTAAATATTGGTGCTACATTGGCTTTTCTCCAATCAGCTGGTACCATTCCAGTCAGTAGACGGTCAGTAAAAATTAGGAACAATGGCCTGGCAATTACTTGACTAAGCTCCTTTAGGACCCTCAGGCCCAAGCCATCTGATCCCGGTGAGTTATTTATGTTACGTCTTTCAAGTCTGTTTCTGATTTTTATCCTCTGTAAGGCCCCTTTCACACTGACGGACCGTTCAGGTCCGCCTGTCAGTTTTGACGGCGGACCTGAACGGCGCTCCATGCTGGTCTATGGAGCGACGGATGTCAGCGGTGACATGTCCGCTGACATCCAACCTGGTCCGATCCGCCAAAAGCAGACGGGGATGGCCCTACGTCCGGATCCGTCGCTATCGGATCGGGTGCGATCTCATGAAAATGGACACGCTGTCCATTTTCATCCGATCTCTCCATAGAGACCAGCGGCGCTCGCCAAGCCCCTCCCCGCTCAGTGAGCAGAGAGGGACCTGTCATTTGCCGGCTCAGCGGAGATCAACGGAGAGAACGCCCATTGTAACGAAAACAACACAACATGTACGCCCACTGATGTGAATGAGCTCTAAAGAGTGCATCTGCAGTCAATGTGTTTTTTTTGGCGCGTTTTTGTTTTTTAAGTGTTTTTAAAAGATTTTGCATTTTTTGGGAAGTGTTCATGTTGCTGGGTGGTTGTTTCTGCTATCATGCAGGAAAATGCACCAAAAATGTACCTGTATATGCATCTATGGTGCCTAAAACGTACCATGCTGTGGTGATGTAGCGGGACCAGTGCAGTGACCACAGGCAAAGTGGCACTCGAGGAAGAAACAGGATCAGGCTGGCAGAAGTGGACCGAAGAAGCATAGTCAGGATGGAAGCCAAAGTCATGCACAGGAAGGCAAGCCAGGGAGTAGGCAGATGCGTAGTCAAGAACAGAGCCGAGGTCATGCACAGGAAGGCAAGCCAGGGAGGAGGCAGATGCATAGTCAAGAACCGAGCTGAGGTCATGCACAGGAAGGCAAGCCAGGGAGTAGGCAGATGCATAGTCAAGAACCGAGCTGAGGTCATGCACAGGAAGGCAAGCCAGGGAGTAGGCAGATGAATAGTCAAGAACCGAGCTGAGGTCATGCACAGGAAGACAAGCCAGGGAGTAGGCAGATGCATAGTCAAGAACCGAGCCGAGTTAAAGCACAGGAAGGCAAGCCAGGGAGTAGACCGATGCGTAGTCAAGAACAGACCTGAAGTCATGCACAGGAAGGCAAGCCAGGGAGTAGGCAGATGCATAGTCAAGAACCGAGCTGAGGTCATGCACAGGAAGGCAAGCCAGGGAGTAGGCAGATGCATAGTCAAGAACCGAGCTGAGCTCATGCACAGGAAGGCAAGCCAGGGAGTAGGCAGATGCATAGTCAAGAACCGAGCTGAGGTCATGCACAGGAAGGCAAGCCAGGGAGTAGACCGATGCATAGTCAAGAACAGACCCGAAGTCATGCACAGGAAGACAAGCCAGGGAGTAGGCAGATGAATAGTCAAGAACCAAGCCGAGTTAAAGCACAGGAAGGCAAGCCAGGGAGTAGACCGATGCGTAGTCAAGAACAGACCCGAAGTCATGCACAGGAAGGCAAGCCAGGGAGTAGGCAGATGCGTAGTCAAGAACAGAGCTGAGGTCATGCACAGGAAGGCAAGCCAGGGAGTAGGCAAATGCGTAGTCAAGAACAGGGCTGAGGTCATACACAGGGATCCAGTGGAGCAGGCTGAAGGGTAGTCATGAGCATGCCAGGTTCCATGCATGGTAGGAAAAGAGAAGCAGAGTCCTTAGAGCAAGCCGGGGTCAAAACCAGGGATCAGGCAGCGGAGAAGTCAGGAGGCAAGCTGGGTCAGCAACAAGTAATTCAAAGAATACAGGGAACACAGGAGCAAGGAGTAGTGGTAGCTGAAGATTATCTTGCAAAGCCCAAGTGCAGCCACTGACCTTATATAGGACGTTTGGCGCCAGTTCTGGCAGCAGATTTGTGTGAATGTGCGACCGTGCGTGCGCATGCATGCATTTCTGCGCAAACGAGCATGACCATGTAAAGTATTGGGAACTATGCCAGGTCTTTTCCTCCGCACATTCCTCTGCCTCCTTTTCAGCACGTTTGTTCTGAATACCCTCATAGGTGTCAGTGGACACATGTCTGCTGACCTCCGTCCTTCCATAGAGGGCAATGGGTGGTCTGATCGGGTCCGCCTGAAAAACGGACAGGCTGGGGAACCGATCGGTCCCGCCCCTGTGTGAAAGGGGCCTGAAATGGGCCAAATAGGCGCCAAGACATCAGTGCCCAACAGGCACGTTCGTCCAATCGGATGCACACTGACGCACCTATAGCTCTCACTCCCTGCTTATCTTCGCACGCGACTCTCCTTCCCGGGAACGCTTATTTTCAGGCATGTGACTCATTTTTAATTTTAATTGCGGGCAACTTAAATGAACTGTCAATTTTTGAATGTAAGGAACCTCTGTGAGAACCTCGCCCTCCCAAAGTTGTCCGCCTCCGCGTATTTGACCCATGCAAAAGGGGGGGGGGGGGTGTACTGGACCATGGGGTTCAACTCTTTGGTTTGTAATTACCATTCCTCTATAACAGGGATCCTCAAACTACGGCCCTCCAGCTGTTGCAGAACTACACGTCCCATGAGGCCTTGTAAAACTCTGACATTAACCACTTCAATACCGCTGTATTGTCATTTGACGCCCACAAGGTGGATCTCCCATCCTGGGTGGGCGTCATATGACGTCCTCGCATTCCCAGCGCGCCCGCGGCATCGCTCGGGACCCGGTGCGAGTGCCCGGCGGCCGCGATGTCCGCCTGGCACCCGCGATTGCCCGTTAAAACAACGGGACCGTGCGGGACCGTGGAGCTGTGTGTGTAAACACACAGCTCCACGTCCTGTCAGCAGGGAGGAGACCGATCATGTGATCCCAGTACAGAGGAACACCAATCGGTCTCCTCCCCTTGTGAGTCCCCTCCCCCCACAGTTAGAATCCCTGCCTTAGGGAACACATTAACCCCTGCAGCGCCCCCTAGTGTTAACCCCTTCCCTGCCAGTCACATTTACACAGTAATCAATGCAATTTTATAGCAACGATCGCTGTGTAAATGTGAATGGTTCCAAAAATGTGTCAAAAGTGTCCGAAGTGTCCGCCGCAATGTCGCAGTCACGAAAAAAAATCGCAGATCGCCGCCATTACTAGTAAAAAAAATTCAATTAATCTATCCCCTATTTTGTAGACGCTATAACTTTTGCGCAAACCGATCAATATACGCTTATTGCGATTTTTTTTTTTTTTTTTTTTTACCAAAAATATGTAGAAGAATACGTATCGGCCTAAACTGAGGAAAAAAATATTATTTTTTTTAAAAATGGGATATTTATTATAGCAAGAAATAAAAAATATTGTGTTTTTTTTTTTCAAAATTGTCGCTCTTCTTTTGTTTATAGCGCAAAAAATTAAAACCGCAGAGGTGATCAAATACCACCAAAAGAAAGCTCTATTTGTGGGAAAAAAAGGACGTAAATTTTGTTTGGGTGTAACGTCGCACGACCGCGCAATTGTTAGTTAAAGCGACGCAGTGCCAAATCGCAAAAAGTGCTCTGGTAAGGAAGGGGGAAAAATGTCCCGGTGCTGAAGTGGTTAACAGTCATGACTAGGCATGATGGGAATTGTAGTTCCTGAACAGCTGGAGGGCCATAGTTTGAGGACCCCTGCTCTATAATATGAGGAGACCCGTAGGAGACCTCTTGATTGCGTTTGGCCGGGGATGATTCCATTGGTTGGTTCTGGCTCCTCTCCGAGCCGCGTCCTCCGGGCTCAGATTTATGTAGAGATGTAAATAAGAATTGAATGTTCCCAGCTGCCGTCTCCTTACTCAGCACTTGCAGCCGGCAGCGGGGCGGCTCGTTTGCCACTCATCTCCATAAAGGGTGACAAATGTACGGAAATTCTTGTTTTATTTTTGCAGAAAAGCATATTCGGCCCCCCCTCCCGAAATCCATCTTAATCTCGTCGTCGTGCCTCCGCATACATTAACTCGCACATTAAAGCTCTTTAATACAGACTTACCGAGCCGTCAAATCCCCAGACGGCGATGTGCGCCGAACGCACGCTTGTCAGATCCGCCAACGCCGCCGCCGCTCTGCCTCCGTAATCCGGACCCAGCGACATTACAACCATTTCATCCCTCAATTAAACGGCCTTGCCACCCCCGGCCCCAGATAAGTTTCTTTTCTCCGAGCGTTTCTTGGCGCGTGAATTATTCCGCCGCCGGTTAATTTGTCAAATGAAAGAATTCGGCTTTTATTTTTTGTTTTTTTGCCTCCTCCCGGAACATCTAATGAAAGCGTATTGATCGCTCGCCGATTGGGCGGTGTGTGTGGGAGGGAGGCGGCGGGAATTGATGGTCCCCGGAGATGAAGGAGACTTTTTTGCGGCGGGCGAGATTACTGCGCTGCCCTTTTGTTGTCAGGAGACGTATGGATTCCCACGATATCGCCTTTTTATTGTCGGCAGCGGCTCGCCGTTTTTTTTCTTTTATAGAATTCCGAAATAATCAGCAAAGTTTATTCTGCAGTTTGCAGAGAATTTCTTCCCCTTTTTTATTCCTCTTCTCTACTCCCAATAACTGAACTCTGGCCTTCCCTTCACAATACAACAGTTGTGTGCAGGTTCCTCTTCTGGTTCTTTCTTGTCCCGATGTGAGCATTCGTGAGTCTGCTATGGTCTCACACCCTCCCTCATTGTTTGGTCCTCTTCTGGTTTCACCGCACACTGCGAGCCTCTCACAATTTGCATTAGAAACTGCAGCAAACAAGATCGAGCCACGCCTCATTTCCTGGCTACATCATCTAGCCCAGAGGTAAGCACCCTGGGGCCCTCCAGCTCTTGCAGAACTACAAGTCCCATCATGCCTCTGGGAGTAATTGTAACTACCAGCCTTTGCAGTGCCTCATGGGAAATGTAGTTCCACAACAGCTGGAGACCCCCAGGTTGCCTACCCCTGATCTAGCCCAAGGGTGCTCAATCTGTGGCCCATCAGCTGTTGCAGAACTACAAGTTCCATGAGGCATTGCAAGGATGACCGTTTCCAAGCATGACTCCCAAAGGCAGAGGCATGATGGGACTTGTAGTTCCACAGCAGCCAGAGGGCCGCAGGTTGAGCACCCATGGGTGACCTCAGGGGTCTCCAAACTATGGCCCTCCAGTTGTTCAGGAACTACAATTCCCATCTATCCAGATCTACCAGATGAAGGGGCATTGTCCGGGGGGGTGTACTGTGATTCCTGTGAGAGGCAATAACATAAAAATATATATCCAATGTATTTTTGTGTACTGTCTGCAGTTCAGGTTACACAGCAGGCCTTTGGTTGCCTCGTATTTCAGCTTCTTCTCGGTTAGTAAGGAGTTAAGCTGACATTGGGGAATCTTTGTTGGTCTTCTGCATTGTTGGCTGACTTTGCGGAAGGTTGTGGTGATTAAATATTAGTCGGTACTTCTGGGGGTTTAAATATTTAAGTGTGGCCTAGTTGCGGAGGGCCGGGGGGAGGCCCGGAGATGGCGCTCCGCGCCTGGTCTGTCACTCCGCATTAGCTGGGTGCCTGCATTAGATCATGTGTTTTGGTGCGGTGGATGGCGGTGTTGTGAGGTTCTATTAGAGGCGTCGGAGATCTCGGGGGGACGCTCGGCATGTTGTCTTGTGTCTGCACAGATGCTGCTGTCGTATCCAGGCACCACACTTCCAATGTCATGTTGGAAAAACAACGTTGTATTCCTGCGGCGCTGCTAATGGCTCCTCTGCATAACAAGCAGCAGGTTTATGGGGTCGGCTCTCAGTGTCGGTATTGGAAGGTAATGTAACTCTTCTGGAAGAAAATGGCAATTTAATATCAATTATAAGTCGGACATCTGAGGTCTGATACAAAGATACAATACAATTGATACAAGGGTACATTGGGTGGACTTCTGCGGTTTGATGCAAGGCTACATTGGGTGGGTGGATATGAGGTCTGGTACAAGGATACATTGGGTGGATATCTGAGGTCTGATACAAGGATACATTGGGTGGATATCTGAGGTCTGATACAAGGCTACATTGGGTGGACATCTGAGGTCTTATACAAGGGTACATTGGGTGGATATCTGAGGTCTGATACAAGGCTACGTTGGGTGGACATCTGAGGTCTGGTACAAGGATACATTGGGTGGATATCTGAGGTCTGATACAAGGGTACATTGGGTGGACATCTGAGGTCTGATACAAGGATACATTGGGTGGACATCTGAGGTCTGATACAAGGATACATTGGGTGGATATCTGAGGTCTGATACAAGGCTACATTGGGTGGACATCTGAGGTCTTATACAAGGGTACATTGGGTGGATATCTGAGGTCTGATACAAGGCTACGTTGGGTGGACATCTGAGGTCTGGTACAAGGATACATTGGGTGGATATCTGAGGTCTGATACAAGGGTACATTGGGTGGACATCTGAGGTCTGGTACAAGGATACGTTGGGTGGACAACTGAGGTCTTGATACAAGGGTACATTGGGTGGATATATGAGGCCTGATACAAGGCTACGTTGGGTGGATATCGGAGGTCTTATACAAGGGTACATTGGGTGGACATCTGAGGTCTTATACAAGGATACATTGGGTGGATATATGAGGTCTGATACAAGGCTACGTTGGGTGGATATTGGAGGTCTTATGTAATGCTCCATTGGGTGGATATCTGAGGTCTGATACAAAGATACAAAGGGTGGATATCTGAGGTCTGATGCAAGGCTACGTTGGGTATATATGAGGTCTGGTACAAGGATATATTGGGTGGACATCTGAGGTCTAATGCAAGGCTACGTTGGGTGGACATCTGAGGTCTGGTACAAGGATACAATGGGTGGACATCTGAAGTCTGATACAAAGGTACATTGGGTGGACTTCGGAGGTTTGATGCAAGGCTATATTGGGTGGGTGGATATCTGAGGTCTGGTACAAGGATACATTGGGTGGATATCTGAGGTCTGATACAAGGATACATTGGGTGGACATCTGAGGTCTGGTACAAGGCTACGTTGGGTGGATATATTAGGTCTGATACAAGGATACATTGGGTGGATATATGAGGTCTGATACAAGGCTACGTTGGGTGGACATCTGAGGTTTGGTACAAGGATACATTGGGTGGACATCTGAGGTCTGGTACAAGGCTACGTTGGGTGGACATCTGAGGTTTGGTACAAGGATACATTGGGTGGACATCTGAGGTCTGGTACAAGGATACATTGGGTGGACATCTGAGGTCTGATACAAGGATATATTGGGTGGACATCTGAGGTCTGGTACAAGGCTACGTTGGGTGGACATCTGAGGTTTGGTACAAGGATACATTGGGTGGACATTGCCTCCTTACAAGAAACAATGGACTCTAAGTTATAAGAGAGGGAAACTATGTATATAAACCCAAAATTGGAAATCCAAAACTTCTCCCCCCCCCGTTTGTGATAGTAAAGGTGGCATTGTGACTCGTAATAGGAATCACTCCATCATGATGAACATAATAAAGGAGGGATAAATGGGAAAATACCCACATAATGTGAACTTGTGTATTAAAACAGACTAGTGCTAGTACCTCCAGTGTAGCAGATGAAATCCAGCATGTAAACAGATTTGTTCCCGGGAACCGATCCAAATTCCTCGTAGCTTCGGCGTGCGTTGTGACGTCACGAGCATGGACTCTACTCTACGTGTTTCGTCAAGAGTTGACATCTCGAGGGCATGGGGTACATATTGCACTGCAAGTTGTACTTGCCTCACTCCCCCAGCAGACAGCGCTCCTCTTGATTGTGGGCGGGCCCTCAGAGTCCTCACAGTAAAGGACTTAGGACTTCTGGTCCTGCATTGAAATTGAAGGGGGGTGAGTCATAAGAGGGCAAATAAGAGCTGCAGAGCTGGAGGTGTGCCTCTGTGTAAATCCAGGAAGGAACAGACAGCAGCTTCAGCTGCCCACAGTTAAAATGGCCGCAGCCAGACTCAGTGTAGGGAGATTTCTGCAGCCTATTTGGCAAGTACAGAATCGCAGTGTATATAAAATAATATGCAAAGTGGTTGGAGGGAAGCTTCAGAAGGGCAAAGATTTTTTTATTTCAAATTATGTGAGCAGACTGTAGTTCCTGGATTTGCGGCAGGATCGACAGCCAATCGAATTATTGAACAGACATAACAAGGTGGTGTCAGCTCCGCCTACTTCCCCGCTTCCTTACAAGATTTCTGTCAGGATTAACTTATTAATCAGATATAATAAAACCGTTTTCAGAGATGATATGTAGGAGATCGATGGGAAACCATTGAGAGAGCTTCATTATAAGGGTGGCTGTGAAGTGGATTTGGACCTCACGGTCACACCGACTGATTTTCCTCTTTTTCTTCCCATTCCAGGCTCCATGCAGGTGATGAACAGGACCAGGCGGATCATGGCGCAGGGCGGGACGCACTTTGTCAACGCCTTCGTCACCACGCCCATGTGCTGCCCGTCCCGCTCCTCCATCCTGACCGGGAAGTACGTTCACAACCACAACACCTACACCAACAACGAGAACTGCTCCTCGCCGTCCTGGCAGGCCCAGCACGAACCTCACACCTTCTCCGTGTACCTCAACAACACCGGATACCGCACAGGTGAGGGGGGCGGCCAATACCATATGGGGGGGGGGGGGTCTACGTACGTTGCCAGGATTATAACAAACTTTGTAGCAGATTCCTACCTTTTGTTATTCTGAAGAAATCCCTGTTTGTTTCTCTGTGTCCATGTGCTCAGTGAATGAATAGGAGTGATTTTATAATTATTAATCAGCTGCTGCACCTGCAGGGCTCTAATGGTCTCCATCCCTTTAACCACTTACCCACCGCCGGCGGGGTTCCCCTTTAAAATCCATACCAGACTCAAAAGGGCCTGGTGTGGATTAGGGGGGGACCCCAACGCTGTCTTTTTTTTTTTTTTATCAGAAAGAATCTGTGTTCAAAACTGATGTGTGATTCTGATGCCTTCCCATAGTAGGCAATAGCCAGGAATTTGCATGTGAAGCGCAGCGCTCAGAAAACGCACAGGACTCTTTCAATTTGCAGCAAATTCACACTGCAGATGTGATGCGGCTCCATAGACAAGGCCGGCTGTTCCAATGTTATGCGAATCGGATGCAGTTCAAAACGCATCCAAATTGCATATATGGGAACGGAGCTTTATATACGTGTATCAATGTTTTCAATGTATCCATTTCTATACATAATACAGATTGTACAATCACATGGGACATCTTTCACCGGACTTTACCACCTCCGAGTCCAAATTAATTATTGTCTAAAACTGGTGAATGTAGGAAGTGTGGGCAGATTCCCCTTCGCAGTCTGGAGTCCGCCCGCTGACAAATGGCGGACAGATTTGTTGTTCCTCTCTAATGAAGGCGAATGGCGGGGAATTTGCATCTCTAATTGTCTTTATGTTCTTCTCGGGACGGGAAGTGTTTTTATGGGAATTATTTTAATCGGCTTCCAACAATTGCGGCTGATTGATGGCGGATTTCACCGTCTGTCGTGATTTAAAATGTAACGCGCCGCCCGCGCTGTATAATTGCGGTGGTCCGTCATGCTGATTGGCGATGTCTGCGCTGTGTGGGGGGGGGCGCTCCTAATCCTATCAAAGGGGATATTAAACTCCGCCCGCCAGGTCTTGCACAGGTGTACCGGCTCCCCTCCCCCCTTCAGTCTTACACAGGTAAACCAGCTCCCCTCCCCCTTCAGTCTTACACAGGTGTACCGGCTCCCAGGAGAAGGCTGGCCACTTTAGGCCTGGGGGGCAAGTCCAGTCAAGTGGCCCATTAACACCTTGCCAATCAGCTGCCGTCGTTATATGGCAGCAGCAGGGCTCAAGTCCTGCGGGAACTCATGGGAACGGAGTTCCTGTACTTTTTCCACAACAGGAACTCAGTTCCCTTTAGCAGTTGTGTCCTGCAAGACTGTGAAGTATGCGAGCTGTGTGGCAGGTGCCGAAACAGCTTGCAATAGTAAGTGCTGCACACCTGACCATTCAGGCATTGCTAGTAGGGGGCCCCATGACAGCTTCTGCTTCGATCAACCTGTCAATCACAGGTAGATCAGGTCCCTGCTGCTAAGAGATTGTATGTAGTCAGACCTCTCGTGATGCGCTCCTCCCCGCCGGCCCCTCCTGATTTTCTGTCTCCTCATCATCCCCCCCCCCAGTCTCCTGCATACTTGCTCTGTGTGTCCCGCTGAATCCCTCCCTCCTCTATCTTCAGTGCCATATGATGAGAGAACCCAGAGGAGGAGCACAGCAATTCTGCTCACAGGACATGCAGGGAGAGAGGTGAGCTGAGGGAGGAACATCAGTTTGGGGTGGTAAGCTGGGCACAATACCTGGCAAAGATTAATGCCAGGAGGGAAGTTTATGTGGAAATATGTGAAGGGTTGGAATAGCAGCAAGTGTGTGTTGGAGCCCTGCAGAGTTTTGCAGCCCCCCCCAAGCTAACATACATCTCCTAAGCAGGAACACATCACTATCTCCCTAAGCATTCTGTCCAGATAATGTGCACTTCATTTATCACCTTTCCGTTTAACCCTGTGTTATCCAAACTCTGTTCAATGAAAAGTGTAAACTCACCACATAAACACTCTATATACAAAATAACATTCCCCAATAAAGATCAGAACATGATGTTCACATTACATGGAAGCACAATTGTATGAATGCCGATTATTCAGAGAATTACCCGATTTATGTTTATTGAGGATTGTTTTTTTTTTTTATGTACAAACAGTTAAGCTTCATACACACAATACGAAAATTGGATGAATAATACCACTTTTGAAGCGTTCATGCATATGAGCATATCATTTTTTTTTTGGTGGGGGAGTGGATCTTGGGTGGGAGTTCCCACAATTTTTTCCCCAGGACTTGACCCCTGGGCAGCAGGTTAGCTCCCTGGCGCCCACGGCGTGACGCTGGAGCCGATGCGCGTGGCCAGTGGATAGCCGACGGCGACCTTCAATCACTCCTGAGAGAGCCAGAACTGGGATCTGTCAATGTAAACAGACATCCCCGTTCTGACAGGAGAGTTAAAGAGAGATCTGCTGTTCCTAGTGATCAGGAACATCGATCTCTCTCTACTCCCAGTCACTACACTGCCCCCACAGTTAGAAACACCTCCCTATGGAACATTTAACCCCTTGATCACCCCCTAGTATTAACCCATTTCCTGCCAGTGACATTTATACTGTAATCAGTGGGTATTTTTAGCTCTGATCACTGTATAAATGCCAATGGTCCCAATAAATTGTCAAGTGTCCAATCTATCCGCCACAATGTCGCAGTCCCGCTAAAAATTGTTGATCACTGCCATTACTAGAAAAAAAAAAAAGTCATAAATCTATTTTCTATTTTGTAAATGCAGACACTATAACTTATTATTTTTTTTTTTACCAAAAATATGTAAAAAAAATACATATTGGCCTAGACTGATGGAGAAATATATATTTTTGGGGATATTATAGCAAAAAGTTTAAAATATTGGTTGTTTTTTTTCAAAATTTTGCTCTTTTTTTGTTTGTAGCGCAAAAAATAAAAACCGTGACCAAATGCCACCAAAAGAGAGCTCCATTTGTGGGGAAAAAAAATCGTCAATTTTGTTTGGGTACAAAATCACACAACCGTGCAATTGTCAGTTAAAGCAATGCAGTGCCGTATGGCAAAAAATGGCCTAGTCAGGAAGTGGGTAAATCCTTCTGGGGCTGAAGTGGTTAAACCACTGAATCAGCTCACCATCATCAGTGCTCATCAATGCAGCCTCACCAGTGAAGCCTGATCAGTGTCCATCAGTGCAGCCTGATCAGTGCCCATCAGTGTCCATCAGTGCAGCCTGATCAGTGCCCATCAGTGTCCATCAGTGCAGCCTGATCAGTGTCCATCAGTGCAGCCTCACTAGTGCAGACAGTGCTCATAAGTGCAGCCTGATCAGTGCCCATCCATGCAGCCTCACCAGTGCAGAGAGTGCCCATCAGTGCAGCCTCACCAGTGCCCATCAGTTCAGACAGTGCCCATCAGTGCAACCTGATCAGTGCCCATCTATGCAGCCTCACCAGTGTAGACAGTGCCCATCAGTGCAGCCTGATCAGTTCAGACAGTGCCCATCTATGCAGCCTGATAAATGCCCATCTATGCAGCCTGATAAATGCCCATCTATGCAGCCTGATAAATGCCCATCCATGCAGCCTCACCAGCGCAGACAGTGCCCATCCATGCAGCCTCACCAGCGCAGACAGTGCCCATCCATGCAGCCTCACCAGCGCAGACAGTGCCCATCAGTGCAGCCTGATCATTCCCGCCTCACCCGTGCATACAGTGCCCATCAGTGCAGCCTGATGAATGAATGAATGAATGAATGAATAACTTGTATAGCGCTACAATGCGAACTGAATCGCCTCAAGGCGCTGTATTGGCATTGGTTGTCGAGCTTCTAGAAGAGGTGGGTCTTGAGTTTCTTCCTGAAGGCCTGATGGTTTTCTTCCATGCGAATGTCGGTTGGTAGAGCGTTCCATAGCCGTGGACCTTGGACAGCGAATCTCCGTTCCCCCTTTGATTTGTAACGGGATTTAGGAATGAGGAGAAGATTTTGATTCGCCGATCGAAGACTGCGATTCGGTGTGTAGTATTTTATTTTCTCGCAAAGGTATTGCGGGGCGTTTCCATGTGCGCATTTGTGGGTGAGGCAGAGGGTCTTGAATGCGACCCGATTCCTTACATTTAGCCAATGTAGGTTCCTCAGGGAGGGGGTGATGGATTCCCAGGGCTTTTTTCCTGTTATCAGCCTTGCCGCTGTGTTTTGGATAAGTTGTAAGCGTGCAAGTTGATATTGGGGTAATCCCTGATCAGTGCCCCCTCCCCAGTGCAGACAGTGCCCATCAGTGCCGCCTCACCAGTGCTCATCAGTGCCATCTGATCAGTGTCACCTCACCCATGCAGACAGTGCCCATAAGTGCAGCCTGATCAGTTCCGCCTCATCAGTGCAGACAATGCCCATTAGTGCCGCCTTACCAGTGCCCATCATCAGTACAGCCTGATCAGTGCCGCCTCACCAGTGCCCATCAGTGCAGCCTGATCAGTGCCACCTCACCCATGCAGACAGTGCCCATCAGTGCAGCCTGATCAGTGCCACCTCACCCATGCAGACAGTGCCCATCAGTGCAGCCGGATCAGTGCCCCCTCCCCAGTGCAGACAGTGCCCATCAGTGCCGCCTCACCAGTGCCATCTGATCAGCAGTGCTCATCAGTGCCATCTGATCAGTGCCACCTCACCCATGCAGACAGTGCCCATAAGTGTAGCCTAATCAGTGCCGCCTCACCAGTGCCCATCATCAGTGCAGCCTGAGCAGTGCCCATGGAATGTGGGGGGGTCAGCCAGGGGTATGTCAGGGTCTGGGTCTGTGTTCAGGCTAGGTACTTACTTTCCTTGCACAGCCTCTTCGGAGGGGGGTGATGCATCTCAGTCACTTCTTCTCTGCCACTCAAGTCAGCGCCCGTTTCCAGCCCACAACTGCTCAGGTCACGTGTGACGTGCCGGCTGCCTCTGAGGCTCCTGGGAGGTGGGAGTTGTAGTCTGCTGCGCTGCTGAATTCCTCCCACCGCCAGGAACTTCAGTGAGGCGGCCAGACTACAACTCCCAGAGTGCAGCGCAGCAGCAGCCAGCCAGCCAGTCGGCGGCTAGTGCTGTATAACACAGTCACACGTCCCAGCCTGGGAAAAATAAAGTAAAAGTTACAGACAGCATCGTGGCCGTAAGGTAGGCGGCCTGGGGGGAGATTTCCACCCTGCCCCCCGGCCCAGCCAGCCACTGCCGGCTCCCCTCCCCCCTTCAGTCTTACACAGGTGTACCGGCTCCTCCCCATTTCAGTCTTGCACAGGTGTACCGGCTCCTCCCCATTTTAGTCTTGCACAGGTGTACCGGCTCCCCTCCCCCCTTCGGTCTTGCACAGGTGTACCGGCTCCCCTCACCCCTTCGGTCTTGCACAGGTGTACCGGCTCCCCTCACCCCTTCGGTCTTGCACAGGTGTACCGGCTCCCCTCACCCCTTCGGTCTTGCACAGGTGTACCGGCTCCCCTCCCCCCTTCGGTCTTGCACAGGTGTATCGGCTCCCCTCCCCCCTTCAGTCTTGCACAGGTGTACCGGCTCCCCTCCCCCCTTCCGTCTTGCACAGGTGTACCGGCTCCCCTCCCCCCTTCGGTCTTGCACAGGTGTACCGGCTCCCCTCCCCCCTTCGGTCTTGCACAGGTGTACCGGCTCCCCTCCCCCCTTCGGTCTTGCACAGGTGTACCGGCTCCCCTCCCCCCTTCGGTCTTGCACAGGTGTACCGGCTCCCCTCCCCCCTTCGGTCTTGCACAGGTGTACCGGCTCCCCTCCCCCCTTCGGTCTTGCACAGGTGTACCGGCTCCCCTCCCCCCTTCGGTCTTGCACAGGTGTACCGGCTCCCCTCCCCCCTTCGGTCTTGCACAGGTGTACCGGCTCCCCCCCCCCCTTCGGTCTTGCACAGGTGTACCGGCTCCCCTCCCCCCTTCGGTCTTGCACAGGTGTACCGGCTCCCCTCCCCCCTTCGGTCTTGCACAGGTGTACCGGCTCCCCTCCCCCCTTCGGTCTTGCACAGGTGTACCGGCTCCCCTCCCCCCTTCGGTCTTGCACAGGTGTACCGGCTCCCCCCCCCCCTTCGGTCTTGCACAGGTGTACCGGCTCCCCTCCCCCCTTCGGTCTTGCACAGGTGTACCGGCTCCCCTCCCCCCTTCGGTCTTGCACAGGTGTACCGGCTCCCCTCCCCCCTTCGGTCTTGCACAGGTGTACCGGCTCCCCTCACCCTTCGGTCTTGCACAGGTGTACCGGCTCCCCTCACCCTTCAGTTTTGCACAGGTGTACCGGTTCCTCTCCTGGACTGAAATGGTTTTGTCTGATCGCACACTGTGAGCTGCTCACCATATGCATTAGAAGCTGCAGCAAATCACATAGAGCCCAAATCATTTCCTGGCTGGAGGACATCCAGCATCAGCTAGTAGACCTGTTTGTTTTAGTTCCCGAGTAAATATTCGGACCACTTTTTTTGTTGTTCGTATATATCCGAATACCTGAATTGCAGTACAAATGAAGTTCACCAAATGCTCCGAATAACGAAACAATATTTGTCCAAATTTGAAATTCGTCCAAATTTGAAATTCGTCCAAATTTGAAATTTGAATAATTTTGCATCGAATTCCATCCAAGTTCGAACTGTAAACACAGTTCTGACATTCGAGTAGACGTGCAATGCCGAAAATTGTTTTTTTTTCGTTTCATTCATTTTTTTTTTTTAATTCAAAAAACTCGAAAGGAAAATTCTAAAGAACGAAAATCCCCAAATTCGAAATAATAACTAATAATAATGAACTATAAATTTAAAAGTATTGGAATTAGTGAACGTAACGACTATGAATTTATCCAAAGTTACGAATTATCCAAAATAACAAATGGCGCATCTAAACGAAACAGAATAAAATAATAATACGTTTTGATCAGATTTTGATAAGCCCCCCCCCCCCACCTGCAGACCCCCCACAGCCAACTGGCCAGGGTTGTAGGGAAGAGGTTGTAGCATTGAGGCATAGGAGTAAGGCTTTTTTTTATCTCCAACGCGTTAACATGGTATTGCGGTATCTATTATGTAGCCAATCTATTATGTCGCCAATAAATGTTTGTGACCTGAAAGCAAAGTGTATATGCAGCACCAGTGAGAGGGTGGAGTCCAAGGCTATACCGCTATAAATGGTGGCTGGGTTGGGGGCTCGTCCGGGATCAGCTCCAAGCAATATCAAAAAAGAAGATATGCAAGCCACACAACAGAAAGCAGAGCCATGTGACGAAATGAACGTCAGCCTGTGCTCTGACCAGGCCACGCCTCCAACACATTTTGCTCCGCCCCTCCCACGATTAAGCTCAGAGGGGTGGAGTGCAATGTGGGGGGCGTGGCCTAGTCAGAGCCCAGGCTGAGGCTGCCATTCATTCCTTATGGGTCCTCCTAATGTGCGGCTTGCGGATCTTCATTCTGATATCAATATTTATTACTGTGACTGTACCTGGCTTGATCTTTTTACTTCCTGGATCGATCCCATTTTCCAGAAACTTCAGAGACGCGTCGCCATCACTGGGGAATAACATAATAGTTAATGCAAAAAAAAATAAAGGTGCAAATAAAGCTTGAAAATGTGATTTCTCTGCTTAAGTCGGTGACGGGGTCTCTACACATCCATGTATTATAGAAGTGAAGTTTTGGGTGTTAAACTTTAAGGACCGTCCAACATAAAAACAGGCGATCACCTCGGGGGGGGGGGGGGTTTATTGTAGAATTTATGGAGCGGTGATGGGTCCCGGTCCACAGATCAGCACATCGATCCTCCATGAAATGTATGAATGGACAATGTAGTGAGTGATCTCTCCTCTGTCAGATCGGTCGCCTTGGGTCGGTCGTTGCACGATCTGTGGTCTTGGCACGCTGTCAGGATGCGGTCAGACTGGTCGCGGTGTGGCGAGGTGTTTGCATTGAACCGTCACTGCTGGGGTGAGCTCATGTTTGGGAGAGAAAATGTCCACATTGTACTTGGCCCTCCGCAGAGGTTTTCCTGCCAGAGTCTGATTGCCATGAGAACATTTGTTTGTGGAAGGGAGGCTGAAACGATCCACGCTGAATGATGATTGGCCGGAGCCCCTTTCCTGTATACACCATACAATACGAGGATAACCACGCAGGTCGTCAGAGGACCCCAGATTGGTGGATCCACCCATAAAAAATTGCACACACAATTAGTTGTATTCAGGAGGAGTTTGTTACATTGTATTCAGGAGGAATGTGTTACATTGTATTCAGGAGGAGTTTGTTACATTGTATTCAGGAGGAGATTGTTACATTGTATTCAGGATGACTGTGTTGCATTGTATTCAGGGGGAATGTGTTGCGTTGTATTCAGGAGGAGTTTGTTACATTGTATTCAGGAGGAGATTGTTGCATTGTATTCAGGAGGAGATTGTTGCATTGTATTCAGGAGGAGATTGTTACATTGTATTCAGGATGACTGTGTTATATTGTATTCGGGAGGAGTTTGTTACATTGTATTCAGGGGGAACGTGTTGCGTTGTATTCAGGGGGAATGTGTTGCATTGTATTCAGGGGGAATGTGTTGCATTGTATTCAGGGGGAATGTGTTGCGTTGTATTCAGGGGGAATGTGTTGCGTTGTATTCAGGGGGAACGTGTTGCGTTGTATTCAGGGGGAACGTGTTGCGTTGTATTCAGGGGGAACGTGTTGCGTTGTATTCAGGGGGAATGTGTTGCGTTGTATTCAGGGGGAACGTGTTGCGTTGTATTCAGGGGGAACGTGTTGCGTTGTATTCAGGGGGAACGTGTTGCGTTGTATTCAGGGGGAACGTGTTGCGTTGTATTCACGGGGGTATGTGTTGCGTTGTATGTGTCACGCCAGAGTCTCTTCCCCCCCCCCTCCGTCACGCCAGAGTCTCTCTCCCCCCCTCCGTCACGCCAGAATCTCTCTCCCCCCCCTCCGCCACGCCAGAGTCTCTCTCCCCCCCCTCCGTCACGCCAGAGTCTCTCTCCCCCCCCTCCGTCACGCCAGAGTCTCTCTCCCCCCCCCTCCGTCACGCCAGAGTCTCTCTCCCCCCCTCCGTCACGCCAGAGTCTCTCTCCCCCCCTCCGTCACGCCAGAGTCTCTCTCCCCCCCTCCGTCACGCCAGAGTCTCTCTCCCCCCCCATCCGTCACCCGGGCCCGTCACCCCTCCGTCACGCCAGAGTCTCTCTCCCCCCCCCTCCGTCACGCCAGAGTCTCTCCCCCCCCCTCCGTCACGCCAGAGTCTCTCTCCCCCCCCCCCCCCCCCCCTCCGTCACGCCAGAGTCTCTCTCCCCCCCTCCGTCACGCCAGAGTCTCTCTCCCCCCCCCTCCGTCACGCCAGAGTCTCTCTCCCCCCCCCTCCGTCACGCCAGAGTCTCTCTCCCCCCCCTCCGTCACGCCAGAGTCTCTCTCCCCCCCCCCCACCGTCACGCCAGAGTCTCTCTCCCCCCCCTCCGTCACGCCAGAGTCTCTCTCCCCCCCCTCCGTCACGCCAGAGTCTCTCTCCCCCCCTCCGTCACGCCAGAGTCTCTCTCCCCCCCCTCCGTCACGTCAGAGTCTCTCTCCCCCCCCCCTCCGTCACGCCAGAGTCTCTCTCCCCCCCCCCTCCGTCACGCCAGAGTCTCTCTCCCCCCCCCTCCGTCACGCCAGAGTCTCTCTCCCCCCCTCCGTCACGCCAGAGTCTCTCCCCCCCCCTCCGTCACGCCAGAGTCTCTCTCCCCCCCTCCGTCACGCCAGAGTCTCTCCCCCCCCCCTCCGTCACGCCAGAGTCTCTCCCCCCCCCCCTCCGTCACGTCAGAGTCTCTCTCCACCCCCCCCCTCCGTCACGCCAGAGTCTCTCTCCCCCCCTCCGTCACGCCAGAGTCTCTCTCCCCCCCCTCCGTCACGCCAGAGTCTCTCTCCCCCCCCTCCGTCACGCCAGAGTCTCTCTCCCCCCCTCCGTCACGCCAGAGTCTCTCTCCCCCCCCTCCGTCACGCCAGAGTCTCTCTCCCCCCCCCTCCGTCACGCCAGAGTCTCTCTCCCCCCCCTCCGTCACGCCAGAGTCTCTCTCCCCCCCCTCCGTCACGCCAGAGTCTCTCTCCCCCCTAATCTACATGCAGAGCCCTGGACGCATGGATTCCAATGGGGTGTTTCTTTTTATTTATTTAACACGATTAGAGCCCAAGACGCTAATTGGCTTCAAAAATGTGGTGGGCTCGGGGCGCAGAGCATTGCACCCTCAGCCCACCCAGTTGTGTGATAATAGTGAGTTAATAGTCACTATTGTCTTCCTGATTCTCCTCCGGCCAATCAGGAAGCAGGTCCTGAGATTGGCCGAGAGGAGATCATATTGGCTGCCTAGGAGGAGGAGGGAGGAGACGCACGGCCGAAGCCACTGTGATGCCGAGGAGGAACAGACGCAGGGGAAGTCGCCCGTGACCTAGTGCGGGGCTGGTGACGAACACGAAGGGGGGTGGCGTGAGATCGACTAGGGGGGGAGGGGGTGTCTGCATTGTTTGCTGCCCCCCCCCACAAAATATACCACCAGCCTCCACTGGTTTGTACAATCTGATATTTGGCCCCTATCACACTGCCGGTGCCCGGGCTTTACCGTTGTTTTAGCGGCGCTATTTGGCTGCTAGCGGGGCGGTTTTAACCCCCCGTTAGCAGCCTAAAAGGGGTTCAATCCACCCGCAAAACGCCGCTGGTATCGCAGCGCTGCCCCATTGATTTCAATGGGGAGCAGCGGTGGCGGAGTGGTGAGTTCACCGCTCCCAAGATGCTGCTGGCAGGACTTTTTTGTGACGCCCTGCCAGCGCACCTCTCCAGTGTGAAAGCACCCGGGTTTTTACACTGGAGTGAATGGAGCAGCTTTTTTCAGGCGCTTTTTTTTAGCGCTGTAGCGCCTGCAAAACGCTGGCAGTGTGAAAGGGGTCTTAGTGTACCGTCCCTTTTAGATTTACCAGAACTGTCCTATGAGTTCAAACCTGAAGAATCCAATTCATTCAGATAAAATCATATTGGAATTCTGCAATACATGTGAGATCTAATGGAGATTGTATAGTGAGATTGTACAGTGTATGGTCCTCTTAAAGGAGATAATACAATCAGATTGTAAGGTCAATGGCCCCTGACCAGCAGTGAGCCCCAATTACAGAGGCTCGCTCTGAGCCTTTCCCAGAATCCCCTGCAGCTGTGTCGGCCACACACACCGAAGCGGAGGACAATCTGCGCCCATTGGCGGCGCCCCACTGAGCTAATTCTTTCCCCTCTCCTGTCTTCCAGCTTTCTTTGGCAAGTACCTGAATGAGTACAACGGCTCGTACGTGCCCCCGGGCTGGAAGGAGTGGGTCGGCCTGGTGAAGAACTCTCGTTTTTACAACTACACGCTGTGCCGCAACGGAGTCAAGGAGAAGCACGGGGCGGACTACGGCAAGGTGAGCCAAATTCGTCACCCGGTGGCCCCGCGCCACCGCCCAGTGGAAAGCGTGACACCGCGCCATCTGGTGTGAGGTCACCGCTGTGTGCGGTCCGGGTCAGTCATTCATAGCCTTCCCAGTCTCTGTACTTGTTACTGTGTGTTACATTGTATAGAGATTACATTTGTTACATTGTATACAGATTACATGTGTTACATTGTATACAGATTACATTTGTTACATTGTATAGAGATTACATGTGTTACATTGTATACAGATTACATGTGTTACATTGTATAGAGATTACATGTGTTACATTGTATAGAGATTACATGTGTTACATTGTATAGAGATTACATGTGTTACATTGTATAGAGATTACATGTGTTACATTGTATAGAGATTACATGTGTTACATTGTATAGAGATTACATTGTATAGAGATTACATGTGTTACATTGTATAGAGATTACATTTGTTACATTGTGAACAGATTACATGTGTTACATTGTATACAGATTACATTTGTTACATTGTATACAGATTACATTTGTTACATTGTATACAGATTACATTTGTTACATTGTATACAGATTACATTTGTTACATTGTATACAGATTACATTTGTTACATTGTATTATTAATCGCAACACAATCGTTATTTTAGTCTAGTTTGTCGGCTCTTCAGCTTTTTTTGTGATTCCAACAACACATCGTTTGCATATGTCATGATCGGGGCTTTTTTTCTCATGGAATAGGTGCAGGAACAACCCCCCCCCCCCCCCCCGTCACCCTTGTCTCCGCCCCCCCCGTCACCCTTGTCTCCGCCCCCCCATGCACCTTTCCCTTGGTTCCGCCCCTGTAGGGGCTATAAATCCAAGTATTATGTTTGTGGCGCCAAGTCATTTGATCAATAGATCTCCCAGCAGCCAGCAAGAATAGACGCCTCCCCTCAATAGACGCCTCCCCTCAATAGACGCCTCCCCTCAATAGACGCCTCCCCTCAATAGACGCCTCCCCTCAATAGACGCCTCCCTCAATAGGATTTCCCTCCCAGCAACAATAGACCCCACCCACCATAACAAAAATTCCCCAGCAGCCAGCAACAATAGACCCCTCCCGCAATAGGATCCCCCAGCAACAATAGACCCCCGTAACAATGGGTCCCCTGCAGAGAGCAGCAATAGACACCCCCCCCCAGCAACAGTAAATTCCACCAGAAACATGGACCCCCCCCCCCCCCCCCCTTACTAGCAACATTTAGATCTCCCAGCAGCCAGCAACAATAGACCCCTCCCTCACTAGTATTTTCCTCCCAGTAACAATTGCCCCC
Source organism: Lithobates sylvaticus (assembly GCA_028564925.1). Taxonomy (NCBI): domain Eukaryota; kingdom Metazoa; phylum Chordata; class Amphibia; order Anura; family Ranidae; genus Lithobates; species Lithobates sylvaticus. The sequence goes on from CM053037.1 coordinate 5,241,120, forward strand.
CCCCCCCCAATCGTAACAAAAATTCCCAAGAGGCAACAATAGACCCCTCCCTCAATAGTATTTCCCTCCCAGCAACAATAGACCCCTCCCTCAATAGTATTTCCCTCCCAGCAACAATAGACCCCTCCCTCAATAGTATTTCCCTCCCAGCAACAATAGACCCCTCCCTCAATAGTATTTCCCTCCCAGCAACAATAGACCCCTCCCTCAATAGTTATTTCCCTCCCAGCAACAATAGACCCCACCCTCAATAGTATTTCCCTCCCAGCAACAATAGACCCCTCCCTCAATAGTATTTCCCTCCCAGCAACAATAGACCCCTCCCTCAATAGTATTTCCCTCCCAGCAACAATGGACCCCTCCCTCAATAGTATTTCCCTCCCAGCAACAATAGACCCCTCCCTCAATAGTATTTCCCTCCCAGCAACAATGGACCCCTCCCTCAATAGTATTTCCCTCCCAGCAACAATAGACCCCCTCCCTCAATAGGATTTCCCTCCCAGCAACAATGGACCCCTCCCTCAATAGTATTTCCCTCCCAGCAACAATAGACCCCCTCCCTCAATAGTATTTCCCTCCCAGCAACAATAGACCCCTCCCTCAATAGTATTTCCCTCCCAGCAACAATAGACCCCTCCCTCAATAGTATTTCCCTCCCAGCAACAATAGACCCCTCCCTCAATAGTATTTCCCTCCCAGCAACAATAGACCCCTCCCTCAATAGGATTTCCCTCCCAGCAACAATAGACCCCTCCCTCAATAGGATTTCCCTCCCAGCAACAATAGACCCCTCCCTCAATAGGATTTCCCTCCCAGCAACAATAGACCCCTCCCTCAATAGTATTTCCCTCCCAGCAACAATAGACCCCTCCCTCAATAGGATTTCCCTCCCAGCAACAATAGACCCCTCCCTCAATAGTATTTCCCTCCCAGCAACAATAGACCCCTCCCTCAATAGGATTTCCCTCCCAGCAACAATAGACCCCTCCCTCAATAGTATTTCCCTCCCAGCAACAATAGACCCCTCCCTCAATAGTATTTCCCTCCCAGCAACAATAGACCCCTCCCTCAATAGTATTTCCCTCCCAGCAACAATAGACCCCTCCCTCAATAGGATTTCCCTCCCAGCAACAATAGACCCCTCCCTCAATAGGATTTCCCTCCCAGCAACAATAGACCCCTCCCTCAATAGGATTTCCCTCCCAGCAACAATAGACCCCTCCCTCAATAGGATTTCCCTCCCAGCAACAATAGACCCCAGCAGCCAGCATGAGTAGTCTATCCAGCCCCCCTGTGATTAGGTTTGGTGGTCGGTCTGCGTTCCCTCGTCTTCCTGCTGATGATGTACAATGACCGACATCGTAGCGCATTTGTTGAGATGCGTTTCTATTGATTTCAGTGGGCAAACAAAAATGGTGTGATGACGCTGGGGGGGGGGGGGGGGGGGTACAGGGTGCCCCTAACCCCTTTTTATCCCACAGAAACATTGGCTGCCCAGGGACACATACACTATATTACCAAAAGTATTGGGACACCTGCCTTTACACACACATGAACTTCAATGGAGACCCAGTCTTAGTCCAGAGGGTTCGATATTGAGTCTGCCCACTCTTTGCAGCTATAACAGCTTCAACCCGTCTGACAAGGCCGTCCACAAGGTTTAGGAGGGTGTCTATGGAATGTTTGACCATTCTTCCAGAAGTGCATTTGTGAGGTCAGGCACTGATGTTGGATGAGAAGGCCTGGCTCGCAGTCTCCACTCTAATTCCTCCCAAGGTGTTCTATCGGGTTGAGGTCAGGACTCTGTGCAGGTCAGTCATGTTCCTCCACCCCAAACTCGCTCATCCATGTCTTTATGGACCTTGCTTTGTGCACTGGTCCAAATCATTTGATGGAGAGGGGATTATGGTGTGGGGGGGGGGATTATGGGGTGGGGGGGATTTTGGTGTGGAGGGAAGGGGGATTATGGGGGGAGGTTGCTTTTCAGGGGTTGGGTTTGGCCCCTTAGTTCCAGTGAAGGGAACTCTTAAAACGTCGGCATACCAAGACATTTTGGACAATTTCATGCCCCCAACTTTGTGGGAACAGTTTGGGGACGGCCCCTTCCTGTTCCATCATGACTGCCCACCAGTGTACAAAGCAAGGTCCATAAAGACATGGATGAGCGAGTTTGGGGTGGAGGAACTTGACTGGCCTGCACAGAGTCCTGACCTCAACACTTTTGGGATGAATTAGAGCGGAGACTGCGAGCCAGGCCTTGTCGTCCAACATCAGTGCCTGACCTCACAAATGCTCTTCTGGAAGAATGGTCAAACATTCCCATAGACACCCTCATAAACCTTGTGGACGGCCTTCCCAGAAGAGGTGAAGCTGTTATAGCTGCAAAGGGCCAACTCAACCCTATTGAACCCTCCGGACTAAGACTGGGATGTCATTAAAGTTCATGTGTGTGTGTACAGGCAGGTGTCCCAATACTTTTGGTAATATAGTGTGTGTGCATATTAGGTGGTCATAAAGAGGTTCATGAGAACTGCCACACAACTTCTTTTTCTGGGGGACGCTTCCCATTAACATGACCGGCTCTTGAAGTGTCCCGGGTTATGGTGAGAGCGCTGCTGCCCGCTGGCACATCTAGAACTCGCTCCTAATTACTCTCCTGCTTTGAGCAGAAGCCGATATCGATCGCTCAGATGCTGAAAGGAGCCTCTTTTTCTTTTCTGTACACAGCGGATGCCTCAGATCATTTCCAGATATTCGGGCCCTTCGGGGAGGGCGATCGGCGGAGTTCTGTGTCTGATCGGCGGAGTTCTCCTGTCCGCTCCTCTGACACTTATGTCAGGTGAAGAGAAAAGAATTAAATGCTATTGATTAGCCGAGTGCACCTTCGCCTGAAAGGTCCCGGGGCTCTTATTGAACACGGGAACGATCGATCCCTCTGGGGAAACGTCCCCCCCCGGCTAAGCTTCTCCTTCAAAACCAGGCCGAGCGCGCGATCGTTCTGTGCTGCGGATTTCATGTATAGAGTGCCGACCGCTAATTCGGGAGACGTTGAGAAATGACACCCGTTCCACCTTAAAGTGGACCTGTCGATCAATATATTGGTGACCTCACAATATACAGTAATGTTTTTCAGAAATTGTATTGTCAGAGGTGTGGGGCGCCAAGCACCGCATCCCGAAAAATAGGGAATACCCATGAAATGGGGACTTTTCGGGTGCCAGACACAGATAATATACGACGTCAGGTTTTAAAATTCATATAAAATGTTATTGGATACATTAAAAAGATACTTTTGTTTTTGTTAAATTTCAATTAAAGATCACATGCGATCCAGGTATACAGTACAGCGAAATTTGCTCAACATGTTTCGCCAGAAAATGGCTTCTTCAGGAGGCTTTTTATTTACATACACATTAAATACACATTTAGAAACAACATCAAGTGTACATTTCATACATAAATTGTATTGTAACAAAGTTACAATGACTCGTGATGGACTGCTCTTGCCCGGCAGACGCCACCAGGCGAGTATGTGTCCGTATAGGGGCCCAAAAACGACCATCAAAAGGATATCAGTGTGTCATAGGAGGACCAAATAGCTGTGTGAAGTTGGCACCCCATGTTTGTAAAACCTGAATAAAAATCTACCACTCGTTTGTGCCGCAAAAATGAGCGTTTGCGTCGGTCTCTGAGATATTAAACATTCAATTTAATGCAAGCCCCACCCACTTTGCACCCCGTGTTGCTGAATTTTGAAAACAGACGCGCCATTCGTTTTGTGCCGCGTTTGTGCTGCAAAAATAAACGTTTTACAAACATGGGGGGTGCCAAATTCACACAGCTGGACCAAATCGCCACAATGAAGATTTTGTAAAAATATATATATATATCCAACACAATATTAAGGAAACGATTGTGAATCTGGAAGCCCTGGAGAGGCTGCATTTGATGGGCGCTGGGGAGGCTGCATTTGATGGGCGCTGGTGAGGCTGCATTGATGGGCGCTGGTGAGGCTGCATTTGATGGGCGCTGGTGAGGCTGCATTGATGGGCGCTGGTGAGGCTGCATTTGATGGGCGCTGGTGAGGATGCATTTGATGGGCGCTGGTGAGGATGCATTTGATGGGCGCTGGTGAGGCTGCATTTGATGGGGCGCTGGTGAGGATGCATTTGATGGGCGCTGGTGAGGCTGCATTTGATGGGCGCTGGTGAGGATGCATTTGATGGGCGCTGGTGAGGCTGCATTTGATGGGCGCTGGTGAGGCTGCATTTGATGGGTGATGGTGAGGCTGCATTTGATGGGCGCTGGTGAGGCTGCATTTGATGGGCGCTGGTGAGGCTGCATTTGATGGGCGCTGGTGAGGCTGCATTTGATGGGCGCTGGTGAGGCTGCATTTGATGGGCGCTGGGGAGGCTGCATTTGATGGGCGCTGGGGAGGCTGCATTTGATGGGCGCTGGGGAGGCTGCATTTGATGGCGCTGGGGAGGCTGCATTTGATGGGCGCTGGGGAGGCTGCATTTGATGGGCGCTGGGAGGCTGCATTTTGATGGGCGCTGGGAGGCTGCATTTGATGGGCGCTGGTGTGGCTGCATTTGATGGGCGCTGGTGAGGCTGCATTTTATGGGCCGCTGGTGAGGCTGCATTTGATGGGCGCTGGTGAGGCTGCATTTGATGGGCGCGGGTGAGGCTGCATTTGATGGGCGCGGGTGAGGCTGCATTTGATGGGCGCGGGTGAGGCTGCATTTGATGGGCGCGGGTGAGGCTGCATTTGATGGGCGCGGGTGAGGCTGCATTTGATGGGCGCGGGTGAGGCTGCATTTGATGGGCGCTGGTGAGGCTGCATTTGATGGGCGCTGGTGAGGCTGCATTTGATGGGCGCTGGTGAGGCTGCATTTGATGGGCGCTGGGAGGCTGCATTTGATGGGCGCTGGTGAGGCTGTGGTAGTGAGGTGAACGTGTCAGCAGAGTTCAGGAAGCAGTCAGAGGTTTCAGACTTATGATCTGCCGTTGTTCTCCCCACAGGATTACCTGACGGACCTCATCACCAACAACAGCATGAGCTTCTTCCGCACCTCCAAGAAGATGTATCCTCACCGGCCGGTGCTCATGGTGCTGAGCCACCCGGCCCCCCACGGCCCCGAAGACGCCGCCCCCCAGTATTCCCAGATGTTCTCCAACTCCTCCCAGCACATGTAAGTCACGCGTGTCAGAGAGCACCGGTCTGAGCCCATGGGGAATGTTAAAGGGCACGTCGCCCCGGCACGTCACCCGGCACGTCACCCGGCACGTCACCCGGCACGTCACCCGGCACGTCACCCGGCACGTCACCCGGCACGTCACCCGGCACGTCACCCGGCACGTCTGTTTCTGTGGGGGCTAGGCGGACACAAGAGAATTCAGGCAGATAAATGTTCTCGCATCTCTCGGGGGTTCTATTAGTGAATAGGAATGGGTTGGGCGATTTTTGGTGAATTAAATTTTGCACTAAAATTCCCTTCATTAACCACTTAAGGACCGGAAGGATTTGCCCCCTTAATGACCAGGCCAATTTTTTGCGATTCGGCACTGCGTCGCTTTAACTGACAATTGCGCGGTAGTGCGACGTTGCACACAAACAAAATTGACGTCCTTTTTTTTCCCCACACAGAGCTTTTTTTTATGGTATTTTACCACCGCTGCGGTTTTTTTTTTTTGCGCTATAAACAAAAAAAGCGACAATTTAAAAAAAATATATATATATATTTTTTTACTTTTTTGCTATAATAAATATCCCCCCCCCCCCAAAAAAAATGTCTTCTCAAAAAAACGCAATAAACGTATATTGATTGGTTTGCACAAAAGTTTTATAGCATCTACAAAATAGGGGATAGATTTAGGATTTTTTTAATTTTTTTTACTTGTAATGGTGATTTTTTTTTCAGTAAATGTTTATTAAAATTTTCCAGATATACATTAAAGCGGAGGTAAACCCATCAATTTAACAGTCTAAAAAAAAAAGGCATGCCGTGAATTCTAACTGCACATTGGCTGTGCTCTAAACCAAACAGTCAAACCATCCAATGGCTGGTGTCATAACAGATCACATGTGCAGCACTGTGGCAGTTGAAGATTAAACAGAGGCAAAGATGGCGGCTTCCTTGGCTGAAAACGATAGGGGGTTTACTTCCACTTTAAATCACAGTTATCAGGTGATTTTTAGTGGGACTGCGACATTGGGGCTGACAGATCGGATTATACAGCGATCGAAGCTAAAAATAGCCACTGATTACTGTATAAATGTCACTGGCAGGGAAGGGGGTTAACACTAGGGGGTGATCAAGGGGTTAAGTGTTCCCTGGGGAGGGGACTGACTGGGAGTAGAGAGAGATCACTGTTCCTGATCACTAGGAACAGCGATCTCTCTCTCTCTCTCTACTTCCCCTGACAGAACGGGGATCTGTCTGTTCACATTGAGAGATCCTGGTTCTGGCTCTCTGAGGAGCGATCGCGGGTCGCTGACGGACATCACGGCCACCGGCCACGCACGTCGGCTCTGGTGTCGCGCGCACAGCTTTTTGTGGGAAAAAAATTAACTTTTTTTAATTAAAAAGTAAGACCACAGAAAAGTTAGTCCAATTTTTTTTTTTTTTATTATATTGTGAAAGATAATGTTACGCCGAGTAAATTGATACCTAACATGTCACTCTTCAAAATTGCGCCGCTCGTGGAATGGCGACAAACTTTGACCCTTACTAGAAAAAGTCTCCATAGGCGACGTTTTAAAAATTTCTACAGGTTACCAGTTTTGAGTTCTTTTGCTAGAGTTATTGCTCTCGCCCGAACGATGGCGGCGAGGTGTGGTTTGAACACAGTTTTCAAATGCGGGCGCGACTTGCGTTCGCTTTTGCGCGCACGCGAGCTCGACGGGGGCGCTTTACGTTTTTTGTTTTTTTTTTCTTATTTATTTTACTTTTTATTTTATTTTTTATTTTACTGTTTATTTTACTTTTTATCTTTTTATTTTTACACTGTCCCTTTAAAAAAAATGTTTGGGTCACTTTTCCTTTTACAATGAATAAACATCCCTTGTAATAGAAAAAAAAGCGTAACATGGCTTCTTAAATGTGAGATCTGGGGGGGGGGGGGGGGGGGGGGGGGGGGGGCTCAAAAAGACCTCAAATCTCACATTTACACTTGAATGCAATAAAAAAAAAAAAAGTGTTTTTTTTTGTTTGTTTTTTATTGTTTTTTATTTTTATTTTTTTTAATGTCTCCTTTAAGACCATTGGGCTGAAGTGTTTGACGTCACTTCCGTCATCCAATGTTATGGAGCCGAGTGGGGGGGCATCTTTCCCTCACTCTGCTCCACGCTACTGAGGGGATAGGATCGTCTCCGCCGCTACCGACAGCTCCGGTAAGCGGCGTAGATGACCGGAGCGCAGCAGGAGAGAGGGGGGGACCTCTCCTGCCGCCGATGAAAGTGATCTTGCGGTGACCACTTTTATATTAACCACTTGCCTACCAGGTACGAACACCCCCTTCCTGACCAGGCCATTTTTCAGCTTTCAGCGCTGTCGCATTTTTTGAATGACAATTGCGCGGTCATGCAACGCTGTACCCAAATAAAATTTTTATCATTTTTTCCCCACAGATAGAGCTTTATTTTGGTGGTATTTGATCACCTCTGCGGTTTTTATTTCTTGCGCTATAAACAAAAGAAGAGGGACAAGTTTGAATAAACATAATATTTTTTACTTTTTATTATAATAAATATCCAATTTTTTTATTTTTTTTTAACAAATTTTTTCCTCAGTTTAGGCCGATACATTTTCTTCTACATATTTTTGGTATAAAAAAAATCGCAATAAGCGTATATTGATTGGTTTGCGCAAAAAGTTATAGCGTCTACAAAATAGGGGATAGATTTATGACATTTTTATTATTATTTTTTTTACTAGTAATGGCGGCGATCTGCGATTTTTATCGTGACTGCGACATTGCGGTGGACATATCGGACACTTTTGACACATTTTTGGGACCATTCACATTTATATACAGCGATCCGTGCTATAAAAATGCATTGATTACTTTATAAATGTGACTGGCAGGGAAGGGGTTAACACTAGGGGGCGCTGCATGGGTTAATATGTTCCCTATGTTAGTGATTCTAACTGTGGGGGGAGGGGACTGACTGGGGGGAGGGGGCCGATCGGTGTCCCTATGTACAAGGGACACACCATCGGTCTCCTCTCCAGTGACAGGACGTGGATCTGTGTGTTTACATACACAGATCCACGTCCTGCTCAGTTACTGGGCAATCGCGGGTGCCCGGTGCCCCCTAGTGGCCAAAATGGTAGCGCCGTCATATGACGGCGTCCCGCCACAAGAGCCGCACCGCTCCGCCGTCAATTGACAGTGGGCGGTCGGCAAGAAGTTAAAGAGGACCGCCGTTGAAGAAAATACCGGTAACCCCGGTATTCTACATCAAAGTACCGACGTATAACGGCGGCGGCTGGTCTGTACGCGGTTAATGGCGCTCTGTGTCCGATAATGAACTCGGAGAAATGGATTTGACGGCGAGTACAAAAATCCTACTTTTGCCACAAGTTTCGGAAAACGTGCTGCGATCGCGAGCCGCGGTGCCATTAATTGTTTATGGTGCCCCAATCACAGGCGGCAGACCTGGCAAAACGCGCACT